>SKCR01047329.1:0-41172 GCA_019454045.1 Zanthoxylum bungeanum
TCATAGTATTATCGAGATTGGACATCAATAATGCGGAATAGACTAGTATTACACTTATGTATGTTATGGGAGCATAACGGCATAGTTCTCATATATTTGGGTATTGGATACTCATGCAAGTGTAATAGGAGGTTGTGTTTTAACCGATGGTACGGAAAACAGCTTCGCTCTGGATAGACCCCTTCGGAGCTCCATTGGTAGTATAACTATGTGTCTATGGAAGTCCGAATTCAAGGTAGGTGTATTTGTTCTTAACCTAAGACTTGCACCACTAATACTTGCGACAATCAATATACTTTGGTCTTGGTCGTCCAGGGCTTTAACCGGTTCTGAGTACGCCTCTTCTGGGTATATTGAGAATTGTAGTGTATTGGGTGTGATGTCAAGATGGAAGTATCACGTCAATTATAGTGGAGATGATGATCACATAGAATACATAACTTGTTCTCTTATATGCTGCAGCTATCGGGATATTATGACTGTCATGTATATCCGATTATAGAGACTAGTTACCAGACATCTGATATGTGCTTCATACAGGGCAGACATAATTCCAGCCCCAGGCCTTGCACGTGACCATCTGATGCTGGATCGACATACACGATACTACGTATATTACGTCTGATATAGATCGCTTATTCTTGTAAGAATATTTCTGGAGAATTAGGTAGGCATGGCGTTTTGCTATAAGCCAACCTTGTCTTGTAAATCGGTACAAACGTAGTACTAGGTACATACGTATTCGGATAGTCTGATAACCATATTTACTGCCAACATATCCGGGGACCTCATGGGTCGCTTCCCGAAGATTCACCGATGACATATGCATCACACTTTATTAATCTGTGATTAATTAGATTAGAGAGAAAATTAATCTGGGACTAATTACGGAGATATTTTATCTGGGATAAAATATTATTTAACGAGAGGGAACGATTAATTTGGAATTAATCGATAAATTAATATATTCAATATATTGAACGAAATTGGATTTCGACGCGAAATTGAAATTAGATTTTAATTCAGGCGAACGAATTAATTTAGAATTAATTCGTTAGCGACGTGAATAGTAATTATGCTAGGCATGATTATTTAATTAAATTAGATTTAATTACGACACAACGGAAAATTTATTAATTCAGAATTAACGTACCCAAGCCCGGGAGTGTTTGCGAGCGCATTCGCATTTCGAATTCCAGTGCGGCACATAAATCACATCAAACGTCAAATCACAAGTCACATCTAGCATCACATCATTCGTCAATCAAGTGATAGATGTCTTTTACTTTGAGTGATTGACACCAGTCACTATTTATGAGTGATGTGACTTGATGGAAGTGATTTGAAAGCTTTTTGAAAGCTTGAAAGACATTTATCAATTTTTAATTGATTTTTTGATTTTTGGTAAATGAATTTTGAATTCAATTTTTGTGTATTAGATACACCAACCACCAAAGCATTTTTCTCTCTCTCTTTCCTTTGAGTTTCGGCCATGGAGGCCTTCTTCCATCTCTCTCAAATTTTGGCTTTTGAAGCCATTTTTCCTTCTCATTTTCTTGGCTTGGCCGAGAGATGAAAAGAGATACATAGTGCTAGCACACTCAAGGTTTATACAAGGTGATAGGGAAACCTACTTGTGAGCTTGGAATCACCATTGATAAAGCTTGGAGCTTGAAGATGAAGATGGAGTCCAAATCCACCTTGGCCGAGAACACCACAACAAGGATGAAAAAGTTTTGTTCTTCGTAGCATCCAATCCGTTCATTGTGAGTATGATTCTGCCATTCTCCTTTATGTATTCACATGTGTTTCAAGACTTGAAAATGATCCTTGGGACTTAATAGAAACCCAACAATGGTATCTTGAGCCATTTTGAGCAGGAAACTTGATTAGGGTAAAATTTGGGTAAAATTGATTTGAGCATGTTTTGTTGAAATTGATTGTTGATATATATGCTTGAATGATGATAACATGGTGTTATGCATGATCAATTTGATGAATATTGAGTTGGATCCAATTTTCCCAATTGACTTAGTTTGGCCAAAAGTGATTGAAGCCCTAATGTCTTGGAATTTTTTGATTTTGATAATTGGATAAGTTGAAATCGGTTGGGTAATGTTGATTGTAGATTCAATTGGATTGGAATGGGAATCGAACTACTAAAACCCTAAATAGCCGAGACAATGAAACATGAAATGATGCTGATTTTTGATTAAAATGTGTTGGACTTGTTTTGATGTAAATGAGCATAATTAATTGTACAAATTTATGTTTTGGGAATATTGATTTGGGTAATTAATTATAGGATACACTTTGAGTAATTAAATTGTGAAATTGGATTTTTTGAATTTAATTATGTTGGGCCAAATTTGGAATTGGGCTTGAAAAGTTGTAATTGGGCTTTATGGGCTTGGTTGTACCAAGATGGGTTTAGGCTAAATTAGTTGGATCTAATTGGGCCCAAAAACATATCCATAAAGTCCAATTATGACTAATGGGCCTTTAAAGATTAATTGGGCCTAATAGGCCGAAATTGATTTCTAGGCTTATGGGGTGATCCTTTATTGGGCTTTGGTTGCAGATTAAGAAATTAATTAAAATCCCATTAGACTTTAATTAGTTGACATTGGATGTTAATAAGGCTTTGAGACCCGTAACGATTAAATTTGGAATTTAAGTCGTAAAGGTTCTTTTATAAAGTGTAGTATTTAATTTGGAATTAAATAAATGAATTAGTATTAAATACAAATTAAATTGGATTTAATGTTATAGTTTAATTTAATTCAAGAATTCGTACTTTAAGTGCTTATTCGCAAAACGAGTTTGACTCGCGCAAAATCAAATCGTTGTTTCAACATTGGATGGTCATTAATATTCAGATTAATTAATTGGATTAGATTGATTGATAACATGCTTGTGTGAATACATGATTGCGATGCATGAATAATGTATATCAGATGGATATTAGATGGGTGGGGCAATTTTGGAAATTGTAATAAATTTAGAATTTATTAATTGGACCTACGTATCCAGCCTTTTACCTCCTTACTCTTTGTATTTCTCTTCTCACCTATTCCCCTCAATGTAAATGAGGTTTCTTTAGAAGTGTTATGTAATTGGGTACAAGTAATACTTGTGCTAGCGGGAGAGAGGAAAGGGAGAGATTTGATCTAAGATCAATGTGTTTAAGTATCCATTCGCATATCATTATTATTTACTTATGCTCCTTATTATGTGTTTAGAATGCATGTTTAAGGGTGTATGATGATGAGACCTTAACAAAGATAATAAATTGGTTGCCAAATTGCACGCGAAAAATCCTCAAATTATATTAACCGTTTTTCCTTCCATTGAGTGATTCTTACTCAAGATCCAAGACTGGCATTGGTTTGTTGGCCAAAGTCAAGACCTTTGTCCGTCACGGATGTATTTGAATCATGAAGGCTTTGTTCCATATTGGTGTCTTGTCCAAGTTGTGATTTGTTGGTCAAAGTCAAGATCACTTCTTGTCCATCGACATCGATTACGAAGCTTTCCAAGGTCAATGGGTTCCGCTTAACTGGGATCATTAAGTTTGTTGTCCCAAAGCCAAGGCTTGATTGATTCAGAGGAAAAAGGTTAGGGAATATATTGGATATATTGGCATATATAAGATATATGTTTCAGACTTGGATGTCCACCTACTGGATCTAGGAATTGGATGAGATCCAATTGATCTTAGAGATCTACCTAGTTAAGTATCATACAATTTGTTGGCCAAAGTCAAGATTGTGTGTTATTTAACGGGATCCTAGCCCACTAGGAAACAATGTTTCCCGAGTACTCAACAGAGGGTTAGAGGCTCGCCGAAAAATAGTGGGAGGCAAGTATTAGATTTGCAATTTCATTTAGATACTTGCCATATGCGCACATTTCATTTTTCGTCAAATATATTAATATATTAGTTGGACTAATATTTAATGTTGTTTTAATTAAACAGTTGGACTGTATTCAAACTAATTCAATAAATAGTTGATTTTATAATTGGATTATAGTAATCAATATAATTGAATTTAACTAATTAAAAAGTATAGTTGATTATATTGTTGGACTATAATAATCATTATATTCAATAGTACCTGAAATAGTTGATTAAATAGTTAGACTATTAAAATCAAGATAATTGAAAGATTAAGGTTTAAAACATAATCCTAGGGAAAATGTGTTTAAACGACTTTAATTTTCAAATTGGGAATAATGAATCAGGATGGTCCTGAAAACTGAGAAGTTACTTTATTTGATAAAATAACATCTAAGGCCTAAGCCCGGAGTTAAGAAAATAGTAGAACATGATATTTGGAATATTCATGTGATGATAACTTTAATGCTTAATCCAATAAGCTTGCAGAATAGACTCCTTAATTTCTTAATCAGAACTAAGGATTAGATCCTTATAGTATGATATTGAAATTGAAGGATCTTCATAGATCTATACTTAGATCTTAGAAGCATTAATTGCGATAGAAAACTCTTGGAGAGTTGATGGCTATGCTCAAGGAGCCAAAGCCAAAGTTTGCAATAAGGCAAGAAGCGCAAGGCGCATCTTACTTCGATATTGAAGAAGGCCAAGGCTTGGCCAAAGGCTTCTGAATTGTAGAAAAGGGCTAAGCCAAAATCATCTCAGTCTTATAGGAAGACAAATGACACATACGAAGATGCTGCCTAAACTGTAGCAAGCGTGACTGTCATATGGACAAGGTAGATATGAAGGAAATGAAGATGGTGCAAGGCTCCGGCTTCAAAGATGTTTGTCATAAACATGTTCACTATTAATATTAAAATTAGATTTTAGATACTAAGTGTGGTACATAAATATATACTGATGGGCAGAATCTGCTTATAAGCAGGATACTGACATCATATGAGATTAATCTGCGAATAGAAAACGGGACTACAGTCGTTGTTTTAACCGTAGATACCTAAGTTCAGGAACTACCCTTCGGGTGTGTACTTAAAGTAGGAAACTGTTATAATGTAACTAGTTCGACTAGAAACATTATCTCTATATCGAGTACAACTCGTTGCGAATGTAACTTTATAATCTAGAACACTAAAGTGTTTTATTTTATAAAGACGATATTGAGATAAATGCATTAGATGTGAATAATAGTATTTATATTTTGAATATGAATAAATCTCAAATGTATGACATGAGAAACAAGTATCTCAAACTGATTTGATCAGATGAGACTTATTTGTGGCAGTGTTGTCTCGGACACATTAAACAAGACTCGTATATCCACACTTCTAAAGAGTGGATACTAGGAAAGATTTGATTCCATTCAAATGATGTGTATGAATCTAGTTTATTAGGTAAAGTGCCTAAAATACCTTTTACTTAATAAAAGTGTAAGTGCCATCGATCTGTTAGCCCTCGTTCATAGTGACAGTATTGGGCCCATGTCTAGCTAGGCTAGAGATGGATATGAATGTTTTGTGACCTTTACGGATGTGGCATCGCGTTATGGTTATGAGTTCCTTTTGAAACACAAATCGGAAATTTTTACAGTTTCGACACGAAGTAGAAAAATAGATCGGATAAAGTATTGAAACCATCACGGTTAGACCATGATGAAAATACTTAAGTAGTAAGTTTCTCAAATATTTTAAAGAGTATAGTATTCTTTCAATGAGGACTCCTCCCGGAACACGTCAAATTGACGGTGTGTCCGAACAGAGAAATCGAATTTTGTTAGACATGATAAGGTTAATAATGAGTCGCTCTGAGCTACCATCTTCCTTCAAAGGGATAAGCATTAACAGTGCAATACTTATTTTTAATAAGGTTCCATGAAAAACTGTTTGACAGAATTCATATTAGATATAAACAAGAAAGAAACTGGGATTTCTCATTCCTGAACATTTGGGAGTTCTAGGCATAATTTTGGGATGATACCAAACTAGAACCCAAATTGGATAAGTGCCTAATTGTTGGTTATCCTAGGGTAACCAAAATATAGTACTCATACATCTCACAAGAGAACAATGTAATTGTTGCTCGCCATGCGGTTTTCCTAAGAGGAATACCGATATGCAGTGGTAAATGGGAGGATAGTAAAACTGGATGAAAATTGGAGTAATACTGTTCAAGGCACCGAATCCTTAATGGAACACAAACAGTTCATCAAGGATGAAACTGTACCATAATCTTCAAATACACAAGAACTGCGTAGTTGGAGAGAGTCAGAAAACAACCTGAGGTATGGGTTCCTAATCTCACCTCATAAAGGTGTCAATCTTATTGAGGAATACGAACTGACTACGTATGAGGAAGTGATACAAGGTATCGACTCCCTATTATGGCAAAGTGCCATGATGTCTGAAATGGATTCCATGTATAACAACTATGTTTAGATACTAGTTGTTGTACCGAAAGGCATTGTGCCTATTGGTACTATATAAGTCTTCTAGGAAGACATACATGGATGACAACATACCAACGTACTAAGCTAGGCTTGTAGCGAAAAAGTATCGTTATCAACATAATGTCGATTATGACGAAACCCTTTACTTGTTGCCACGGTAAATCCATTCGAATAATACTTGCTGCTGCATGTTTCATTTATGAAATAAGGCAACTGAACGTCAAAATCGCTTTCCTTAAAAGGAAACCTTTTGGCGGATGTTTACAACATCCTGACGGTTTTTTCGTACCATGACTAGCAAACAAGAATTGCAGGTTATTCTATCCATGTATGGATTGAAGTAAGCATTATGTTCTTGGAACAATTGTTTTGTGTTGGGGTTGGTGCTCAGAGCGCCAATTCCCGGTTGTATTTTTGTTAAATACTTCTGTAAAACGTTATTATCAGTAATAATATATACATTTCTATAATATAATCTATTCTTTTATATGGTAAAGACGTAATGACCTTAGAATGATTAGTCATGGTACAGTTGCAAAAGCATCGCAACGGACATTGAGTCGTATCATGACGTTGTCATTCTCAGACTGTTCCTGGTCAAGGTTTACACTACTTGGTCAGTATAGTAAACCCGTTGAGACCGGTACATGTCGTATACTGGAATATATGATTCCAATGGTTTCTCAATGAACCATAAGTCTTGGAGACTAGTATAGACGTGTAGGTGTTTATAGCGGATAAACACTGAACGACTCACCGAAGATTCTTAATGGATGGTACACCAGCGTCAATAAGAATCTTCTCGGGTTGAGTAGCACTTGTGATTCTTAGACTTGAGATGCCATTGTGGGCACATGAGACATCTTCTACACTTAGATGGCAGTCACGTCACCGATCTATTAAGATCAGACCTCCGCCTGTTCGTTGGGTGTAGATAGATCCTCAAGGTGTCCTATGTGTATCAAGAAAGGATCCGTCAGTTCTGTGTACCAGAGCATAGGTAGTCCATATGATTAGCAATCAGATAAAATCCATGGGCCCGTGGTATAGTTTAGAAGCCAGTTCTAAACATTCTTTTAAAGATTGCTAATGGAATAGTCGACTGGATAATCCCCATAGAGATTTGACGTTTACATCTGTATCTCTGGGATTTATCCGGATACCTGTGACGGAGGAATTATACATCTGCCATGACCTCGACCTGTATGGTTCAGCGAGATTATTCGTGATCGTCATAATCTACGGGTGGATAGATTATGGACACGAAATTTGATTTCTTGACGGATATACCTGAACCTAGAGAGTCTCAATAATGAAACAAACTCGTAGAGCACTAGAGCAACATTAATAAATAATATTGATTATTTATAAAGTCGTTTAATGGTTAAACGCAAGATACATGCTAATGAGACTAGATAGTCATTTGCTTAATTATTGTGTATTTACATTTATTACTTGATTAATTTAAATACACATAATTAATAGTCAAAATGAGTTATTTGACTTTTATCCTAAAAGAATATATGTTTTTAATATTTAATGTAAATATTATACATATATTTAATATATTTGTATTTGATTAATTAATTGATTATTTAATTGTTAAATGATTAAATTAATTAAAATATAAATATCTTACATTAGGATATTTAAAGTTAATGATGTTAGTTGCAATTGTTGACTTAAATAAATATCCATAAAGTGTTTTAGATATTTATAGAGTTGACTAAATGCATTTGAAATGAAATTGAAATGAAAATTTGGTGTATATGTTTGTTGTAAATTTCGGCCAAGGCATTCTTTCACAAGTATATATTGTTTTCATTTGCTTTTCATTTGGTTTAACCTAATACACGTTACAACAAACACCATTAAAGAAAACAAAGAAAGCAAGTGAGAAAGAAAAGGCAAAACTCAAAGAAAAGCTTGGATTTTGTAAGTTTTCTAAACTTACTATTAGAAAGGAATTTGTTCCTTAGGATCTAGGCTACATCTTGTGAGTTTCTTAAGTTATTCTTTTCTTTATTTCTTGTGTTTTTTGATGATGGAAATTTGTTTGAAAGTGTTGAGCATGTGTGATGAAGAAAGCATGTAACTATTGTAGTTATAAGTATTCTTTTAAGGTTTTTGAAACCATGTTGCTATTCTAGAGTTGTTGACCCACTCTTAAATGACCTAGATTTGATCTTGAGTTGTTTCATTGTGTTGAGACTTGAATTGGATGAAAGATTGATGATTGAAATAATTGATTTAATGTAAATGGCCTAATTTGCCCAATTTGTTGAAATTGAAAAATTAGGGTTCATGACTAATTCTAAATTTGGGGCTTTTGATATATGTTGAGAATTTGGGGTATATATGATGCATGCAAAGTTTCATGTTGATTGGATTTCATTTGGATGAGTTTTGAAGCATGAAATGACCAAATGGTCAATTTGGGCACCAAATGGTGCTCACGGCATTGGCATAGAATTTTGGGGATTTTGTTGCTTTTGGTGTTTTGATGTTTTGAACATGCTAAGTTCATCTTAGAAATGATTTAGAATCATTCAAAATTGATTGGATCAATTTCGGACTAAAATGGACAAAATACCATATAAGGGTAATTTGGTAATTTCACTTGAATATGATTCATTTGAATTTTATTTCATAATTTGATTATTGGAATATTAAATAAACATGTTTATTTAATTAATCCGAGAAAAATTTTTGAAATCGGAAAATATCGATTTTCCCGCTTCCGCTGCGTTACCGGATTAACCCCTAAAATACCCCTTCAAAATGGTATCAGAGCGAGTCTGATTCTAGGCCACTAAAAATGATTAGCCTACATTGAATCAATGTTTAATCATGTTTTCTTGACTTTATGCATGCTTATTAGGAACTAATTTGATTAGATTTAGGGTGTATGACACTTAGCGGAAAATCCCTAATAATAAGGTTATAATGTAATTATGTATTTGATGCATGTTATATGGTCGTCTTGTCAATACGGTTTATGAATATCTCTTTGTGACTACATCTGAGACCGTGCCTCTGCTGTGAGGGTGTAGCCGATAAAGATTTATTTATACCGGATGTATATCTGATACTAGATAAATTCAAGTAAAAGCGGAATTCTGAACGTGCCCTAGCTGTCAGGATTACGTAAGTAACTTGAGTTTATCATTGACAAGTTTTACCTTGGTACGTCTCCTTGTGGGCCTGCCTTCGCAGCGACAACGAGAAACGGCCAGGACCGGATACTTAGGAGTCACTATTGAGTGATTGACAAATGAGTTGTCTACCTGATGAATATACGTAGGCGAGACCGTGCCTCTGCTGTGAGCTGAAATATATTCACGGGGTCCACCTTTCACTATTTATATTTAATTTAATTATTAAATATTTGTATTCTGTTTTGGGATTACAGTATTGCATGATTTAGTGGGAGGGCATATTAGATTAAAAATCCATGATCTAGTTTATGCTTTTGATATTATATGAAACTGCTTAATTTCTGCTAACCGTTTTTCGTGATCTATATGATAGATTTGCGATGGCGGGTCAATCCACAAATCAGTTTGCGCGTATGTTAGATGCGAACAAACTAAAAGGCGCTGAGAACTTTACGGACTGGGAATTGGATTTGAGGATTGTCCTCGACTCCGAAAAGTTGGGTTATGTTCTTGAGGGTCCTTTACCCCTTGCAGTGGGTGAGGATGCTTCGGAGGAGGAACGCCGAGTTTTTGAAGCTTGGAAGGATGATGATTTAAGGGTTAAATCATACATCCTTAGTTCGCTCTCTCCGAAACTCAAGCAACAATACTATGGAACGTCAGATTCCTATAGTATGATGACACGACTAAGACAATCGTTCGAGAACCAAGAACAGGTTATTGTTCACAAGGTCACCATGGAACTGTTCCATGCGCGTCTAGATGAGGGGCAAAGTGTTAGCCCACATGTTCTTCAGATGATCGATTTGATCGATCAATTGAGGCAACACAATCTCATCTTGAATGACATTCTCGGTAGGAGTGTCATTCTTGGTTCACTGCCAGCTTCGTTTCGCCAGTTTGTGATGTACTTCAACATGCACGGGACTGTCTGTACCTACCATGAGCTGCATAGGATGTTGCTCACGGCGGAAGAGGACCTCAAGAAGGGGTTACCGACTCGCCCTCCTAGATCTACTTCTCTCTCTGCTTCTTCCCAAGGATGGTCCAAGGGAAAGAACAAGAAAGGGAAGAAGAAGAAGGCTTTTGGTCCTCAACAGCAGGCAAAGATAGCTAAGCCCAAAAGGGCTTCTGAAGACAAATGCCACCACTGCGGCAAAGTCGGGCACTGGAAGAGGAACTGTCCTGATTACATTGCCCAGCTAAGGAGAGACAGAGCATCTACATCAGGTACTTTTATTTTTCCAGTTATTGATTTATCTTTGGCTTGTGAAGCCATTACATCAAGCTGGATTTTAGATTCTGCTTGTCCTATTCACATTTGCAATTCGTTGCAGGTGCTGAAGGAAAGTATGAGGCTGAAGCCAGGGGAGATGCAGTTGCGATTCGGGAGTGGAGACTCTTTGGATGCAGTTGCAGTTGGAGTATGCGAGATCTCATTGCCGAATGGGACACTTTTGTTAAATGAATGCCATTTTGTACCTGGATGTGTAGCTAATATTATATCACTTTTTGTATTGGATACAGAAGGCTTTTGTATGAATATTAAGAATAGTTCTTTGTATTTATATGATAGTAATAATATTCAGATCCTTTGTTGTCCAAACCAGCATGGTCATTATACATTGCAAACTTCAAAAGATATATTAAATACTGGAGTTAATAAACGTAGATTACCTGTAATTAATAATACTGAACTTTGGCATATGAGACTTGGTCACATTGGCGTTAAACGCCTTACCCAGTTGGTTAGGAATGGTTTGATACCAGATCTTACCATTGAATCCTATCCGACTTGTGAATCCTGTATTCAGGGTAAAATGACCAAGGCCCCATTTTCTGGTGTTGGACACCGTGCCATTAATTTACTGGAACTCGTACATTCTGATGTATGTGGTCAACTAAGTCAAACTGCTCACATTGGTTATTCATACTTCGTTACCTTTACCGATGATCTGTCACGGTACGGTTATGTCTATTTGATGCGACATAAATCGGAAACCTTTGAAAAGTTCAAAGAGTTCCGAAATGAAGTAGAAAAACAGACTGGTAAATATATTAAATGCCTTCGATCAGATCGAGGCGGTGAATATATGAGTGGTGAGTTCATGGATTATATGAAGGAGAATGGGATTCTCGCTCAATATACTCCTCCAGGTACGCCATAGCACAATGGGGTATCTGAGAGGAGGAATCGGACTTTATTGGATATGGTCCGATCAATGTTGAGTTTCACAGATTTGCCCTATTATTTATGGGGATACTGTCTCTTAACAGCCGCACATCTTTTGAATAAGATTCCTTCAAAGGTTGTTCCTACGACACCGTATGAGATATGGTTCGGTAGGAGACCGAATCTTAATTATATTAAGGTTTGGGGTTGTCCTGCCTATGTCAGGGTGACTCAGCAAAGTAAGCTTTCGTCTCGAGGGCAAAAGTTTAGGTTTGTTGGATATCCCTCGAACACGAGGGGATATTTGTTCTATGATACCGAGCATCGAAATGTATTCGTAGCTCGCTTCGCAAAATTTCTAGAAGTAGAATTTTTGTCTGAAGGTGGTGATCATAGACAGGTTGAGCTTGATGAAGTCCAACCTGAAAACAACGAACCAACGGAGGAACCTGAAGTTCAAGTAGATGAAGGACCTTCAACACACACACTCCGTAGGTCGGAAAGGGTATCTAGACCTCCTGAACGCTTGTATTTGATACAAGAAAAGAGTCTAGATGTTCTCTTAGTAGAAGAGACTGATCCTTTCACCTATAGAGAATCGATGTTGGACATCGACTCCGTGAAATGGAAAAGTGCCATGAAATCCGAGATAGATTCAATGCATGAGAATCAAGTTTGGGACTTGGTTCCGCTTCCCGAAGGAATTGTTCTTATCGGTTGTAAATGGGTTTACAAGAGGAAGCGGGGGCCTGACGGTAAGGTTGAAACTTACAAGGCCCGACTGGTAGCAAAAGGTTACACGCAGCGACCTGGCGTCGACTACGATGAAACTTTTTCACCAGTTGCAATGCTTAAGGCTATCCAGATTTTGCTTTCTATAGCTGCGTATCATGATTACGAGATTTGGCAAATGGATGTCAAAACGGCTTTTCTAAATGGATTACTTGATGAAGAAATCTATATGGAACAGCCGGAAGGTTTTTCATCCAGCGAAAACTCGGGCATGGTATGTAAGCTTAAGAAGTCCATTTATGGACTTAAACAAGCTTCACGAAGTTGGAATCTTCGATTTGACGAGATTATCAGATCGTCTGGTTTTCTCAAGAATTCGGAAGAATCCTGTGTGTATCAGAAGGCCAGTGAGAGCATGGTCGTATTTTTAGTCCTGTATGTTGATGACATCCTAATCATTGGGAATGATTTAGGTATGTTGCAAAGTGTCAAAGTGTATCTCTGTAAGAATTTCTCCATGAAGGACCTGGGAGAAGCTTCCTATGTTTTAGGGATAAAACTCTATCGAGATAGACAAAGGAGGCTGATTGGGTTATCCCAATCAACGTACATAGATAAGATCTTGGAACGGTATAGTTTTGGTAACTGTAAGACAGCAAACATACCGTTCAGACATGGGATTCATCTTTCTAAGAAGATGTGTCCACAAACAGAAGAGGAGAAGGTTAGATTGTCTAACCAACCTTATGCTTCGTGTTTGGGTAGCATAATGTATGCCATGTTATGTACGAGGCCTGATATTAGTTTCGCTGTTAGCGTAACTAGTCGATATCAGTCCAATCCAGGTAATGACCATTGGATGGCCATTAAACATATCCTAAAGTATCTTAAAGGTACTAAGGATAAGTTGATAATTTATGGAGGAAATGAACTGCAGGTTAACGGGTATACAGACTCCGATTTTCAATCGGATCCCGATGATAGAAAGTCTACATCTGGATTGGTCTTTACCCTTAACGGAGGTGCAATTTGTTGGAAGAGTTCCAAACAGGGATCTACAGCTGATTCCACCACTGAGGCGGAATATATTGCAGCTTCTGAAGCCGCAAAAGAGGCTGTGTGGATAAAGAACTTTATCACAGAATTGGGAGTTGTCCCAAGTATCGAGAATGCGATTCCGTTATACTACGATAATACTGGAGCCATTGCGCAAGCAAAGGAACCGAGGGCGCATCAGAAGTCGAAGCATGTGGAACGCAAGTACCACATCATTCGAGAGATTGTGTCGCGAGGGGACATTGTCGTGTGCAAGGTACCGAGTGAAGATAACGTAGCAGACCCGCTGACGAAGGCCATACCTCCGAAGTTATTTGATAAACACGTGGAGTCGATGGGTATTAGATACAATCGATATTGGCACTAGAGCAAGTGGGAGATTTTGTTGGGGTTGGTGCTCAGAGCGCCAATTCCCGGTTGTATTTTTGTTAAATACTTCTGTAAAACGTTATTATCAGTAATAATATATGCTGTTTCTATAATATAATCTATTCTTTTATATGGTAAAGATGTAATGACCTTAGAATGATTAGTCATGGTACAGTTGCAAAAGCGTCGCAACGGACATTGAGTCGTATCATGACGTTGTCATTCTCAGACTGTTCCTGGTCAAGGTTTACACTACTTGGTCAGTATAGTAAACCCGTTGAGACCGGTACATGTCGTATACTGGAATATATGATTCCAATGGGTTCTCAATGAACCATAAGTCTTGGAGACTAGTATAGACGTGTAGGTGTTTATAGCGGATAAACACTGAACGACTCACCGAAGATTCTTAATGGATGGTACACCAGCGTCAATAAGAATCTTCTCGGGTTGAGTAGCACTTGTGATTCTTAGACTTGAGATGCCATTGTGGGCACATGAGACATCTTCTACACTTAGATGGCAGTCACGTCACCGATCTATTAAGATCAGACCTCCGCATGTTCGTTGGGTGTAGATAGATCCTCAGGGTGTCCTATGTGTATCAAGAACGGATCCGTCAGTTCTGTGTACCAGAGCATAGGTAGTCCATATGATTAGCAATCAGATAAAACCATGGGCCGTGGTATAGTTTAGAAGCCAGTTCTAAACATTCTTTTAAGATTGCTAATGGAATAGTCGACTGGATAATCCCCATAGAGATTTGACGTTTACATCTGTATATCTGGGATTTATCCGGATACCTGTGACAGAGGAATTATACATCTGCCATGACCTCGACCTGTATGGTTCAGCGAGATTATTCGTGATCGTCATAATGTACGGGTGGATAGATTATGGACACGAAATTTGATTTCGTGACGGATATACCTAAACCTAGAGAGTCTCAATAATGAAACAAACTCGTAGAGCACTAGAGCAACATTATAAATAATATTGATTATTTATAAGTCGTTTAATGGTTAAACGCAAGATACATGCTAATGAGACTAGATAGTCATTTGCTTAATTATTGTGTATTTACATTTAATACTTGATTAATTTAAATACACATTAATTAATAGTCAAAATGAGTTATTTGACTTTTATCCTAAAAGAATATATGTTTTAATATTTAATGTAAATATTATACATATATTTAATATATTTGTATTTGATTAATTAATTGATTATTTAATTGTTAAATGATTAAATTAATTAAAATATAAATATCTCACATTAGGATATTTAAAGTTAATGATGTTAGTTGCAATTGTTGACTTAAATAAATATCCATAAAGTGTTTTAGATATTTATAGAGTTGACTAAATGCATTTGAAATGAAATTGAAATGAAAATTTGGTGTATATGCTTGTTGTAAATTTCGGCCAAGGCATTCTTTCACAAGTATATATTGTTTTCATTTGCTTTTCATTTGGTTTAACCTAATACACTTTACAACAAACACCATTAAAGAAAACAAAGAAAGCAAGTGAGAAAGAAAAGGCAAAACTCAAAGAAAAGCTTGGATTTTGTAAGTTTTCTAAACTTACTATTAGAAAGGAATTTGTTCCTTAGGATCTAGGCTACATCTTGTGAGTTTCTTAAGTTATTCTTTTCTTTATTTCTTGTGTTTTTGATGATGGAAATTTGTTTGAAAGTGTTGAGCATGTGTGATGAAGAAAGCATGTAACTATTGTAGTTATAAGTATTCTTTTAAGGTTTTTGAAACCATGTTGCTATTCTAGAGTTGTTGACCCACTCTTAAATGACCTAGATTTGATCTTGAGTTGTTTCATTGTGTTGAGACTTGAATTGGATGAAAGATTGATGATTGAAATAATTGATTTAATGTAAATGGCCTAATTTGCCCAATTTGTTGAAATTTAAAAATTAGGGTTCATGTCTAATTCTAAATTTGGGGCTTTTGAGATATGTTGAGCATTTGGGTGTGTATATGATGCATGCAAAGTTTCATGTTGATTGGATTTCATTTGGATGAGTTTTGAAGCATGAAATGACCAAATGGTCAATTTGGGCACCAAATGGTGCTCAGGGCATTGGCATAGAATTTTGGGGATTTTGTGGCTTTTGGTGTTTTGATGTTTTGAACATGCTAAGTTCATCTTAGAAATGATTTAGAATCATTCAAAATTGATTGGATCAATTTCGGACTAAAATGGACAAAATACCATATAAGGGTAATTTGGTAATTTCACTTGAATATGATTCATTTGAAATTTTATTTCATAATTTGATTATTGGAATATTAAATAAACATGCTTATTTAATTAATCCGAGAAAAAGTTTTGAAATCGGAAAATATCGATTTTCCCGCTTCCGCTGCGTTACCAGATTAACCCCTAAAATACCCCTTCATTTTGATGTAACCATAATAGTGTATGATTTAATTCAAAATGAAAAGATTCTTGTGTATATAAGAGGGTTAGTGGGAGCGCACTGACAATGAATGTCCTAAAAATGATGATATGTCATTTCTTGTAAATGATATTCCCATATTACAATCGGTGAAAGCTTGGCTTTCATGAAAAATTCTCCATAGAATACTTGCGCGAAACAACTTTTATTCTAGGAATAAAGATCTACTGGGATAGATCTAAAAGTTGTTGGCACTCTCCGAGAACTTGTACATTGAAAGATGTACGTGACCTGGTGTCTCATACGCTTTGACCATATGGAGTCACAATCAGGCCAATCCAAGTGATAGTCACTGGATTGACGTTAAGAGCGTCCTTTAGTATCTTAGATTGTGGAGAAGGAGAACTTGAAGTGACTGGGTTAACTAATGCAAGTTTCCAAATCGATAATAACGACTGTAAGTCGCAAATGGTACTATAAAGTTTGAATAATGGAATAGTGAGCTGGAAATCCTCCATACAAGGCACTGTTATCGTAAAAATAACAAAAACGGAACTTTGCTGCAGCTGACGCAGCAATAATAGCATCTTGGATCTAAATAATTTTAATTAGATTAGAAATAGTTCAGTTAGCAGCTGAGCTAGGCTACAGCACAGGCTAAAGAATTAACAGTCTCATCAACGATACAGATATATACTTTAAACTGTTTTCATCTAATTCGTTTGGATCATACATCGTGGCAATGTGATGATTACATAAATCGCATCAGATAATAACCTTTTAAATCCGCAGACGAAAGCTGGTTTCTCAGCAGAAGTTTGAGCGACCCGTACATAGTTCAGGTGTAAAGCACCTGAGTGACTGCCTATAGGCCAAGTGGGAGATTGTTGGACAATTATGACCCATAACGTCACTATTTGTACAGATCATGGGGTTGTTGTACAAATTAACTATGATACAAAGGAAATTGCTCTTTTATCATTTGTGATTAGATCACCAAGATGTATAAATGATAGAAGGTCCATATGATTAGTTCCGGATTGAGATGATATGAGACAGTATCAATCCACGAAGGTTTAATCATTAAATATCCCTAGTTGTAGTATTATCAAAATTGGACATCGATAATACGGAATAGACTAGTATACGCTGGTGCATGTTATGGGAGTATAACGGTATAGTTCCCATCTATTTGGGTATTGGATACTCATGCAAGTGTAATAGGAGGTTGTGTTTTGCTGATGGTACGGAAACTTCGCTCTGGATAGACCCCTTCGGAGTTCCATTGGTAGTATAACTATGTGTCTATGGAAGTCCAAATTCAGGGTAGGTGTATTTGTCCTTAATCTGAGACTTGCACCGCTAATACTTGCGACAATCAATATAATTTGGTCTTGGTCGTCCAGGGCTTTAATCAGTTCTGTGTACGCCTCTTCTGAGTATATTGAGAATTGTAGTGTATTGGGTGTGATGTCATGATGGAAGTATCACTTCAGTTATAGTGGAGATGATGATCACGTAAGATACGGAACTTGTTCTCTTATATGCTGCAGCTATCGGGATATTATGACTAGGTCATGTATATCCGATTATAGAGACATCCGATATGTTCTTCGTACAGAGCAGACATAATTCCAGCCCCAGGCCTTGCACGTGACCATCCGATATTGGATCGACATACACGATACTACGTATACTACGCCTGATATAGATCGCTTATTCCTGTAAGCATATTTCTGGAGAATTGGGTAGGCATGGCGCTTTGCTAGAAGCCAACCTTGTCTTGTAAATCGGTACAAACATAGTACTAGGTACGTACGTATTCGGATTGTCCGATAACCGTATTTACTGCCAACATATCCCGGGATCTCATGGGTCGCTTCCCGAAGATTCACCGATGACATATGACTCGCACTTTTTTAATCTGGGATTAATTACATGAGAGAGAAAATTAATCTGGGATTAATTACGGAGATATTTTATCTGGGATAAAATATTATTTAAAGAGAGAGAACGATTAATTTGGAATTATTCGATAATTAATATATTCGATATATTAAACGAAATTGGATTCGACGCGGAATTGAAATTAGATTTTAATTCGGACGAACGAATTAATTTAGAATTAATTCGTTAGTGACGTGAATAGTAATTATGATAGGCATGATTATTTAATTAAATTAGATTTAATTACGACGCAACAGAAAATTTGTTAATTCAGAATTAACAAACCTGAGCCCGGGAGTGTTTAGGAGCGCATTCGCATTTGAAATTCGAGTGCGGCACGCAAATCGCATCAAGCATCAAATCGTAAGTCACATCTAGCGTCACATCATTCATCAATCAAGTGATAGATGTCTTTCACTTTGAGTGATTAACACCAGTCACTATTCATGAGTGATGTGACTTGATGGAAGTGATTTGAAAGCTTTTTGAAAGCTTGAAAGATATTTATCAATTTTTTTAATTGATTTTTTGATTTTTGGTAAATGAATTTTGAATTCAATTTTTGTGTATTAGATACACCAACCACCAAAGCATTTTTCTCTCTCTCTTTCCTTTGAGATTCAGCCATGGAGGCCTTCTTCTATCTCTCTCAAATTTTGGCTTTTGAAGCCATTTTCCTTCTCATTTTCTTGGCCTGGCCGAGAGATGCAAAGAGATACATAGTGCTAGCACACACAAGGGTTATACAAGGTGATAGGGGAACCTACTTGTGAGCTTGGAATCACCATTGATAAAGCTTGGAGCTTGAAGATGAAGATGGAGTCCAAATCCACCTTGGCCGAGAACACCACAACAAGGATGAAAAAGTTTTGTTCTTCGTAGCAGCCAATCCGTACATTGTAAGTATGATCATGCCATTCTCTTTTGTGTATTCACATGTGTTTCATGACTTGAAAATGATCATTGGGACATAATAGAAACCCGACAGTTACCGTATAAATAACAAAAGCGTAACTTTGCTGCAGCTGACGCAGTAAAAGTAGTATCTTGGATCTAAATAATTCTAATTAGATTAGAAATAGTTCTGTTAGCAGCTGAGCTAGGCCACAGCACAGACTAAAGAATTAGTGGTCTCATCAACAATCCGATATGTATTTTAAACTGTTTTCATCTGATTCGTCAGATCATACATCGTGGCGATGTGATGATCGAATAAATCACGCCAGATAATAACCTTTGAAATCCGCAGACGAAAGCTGTTTTCTCAGGAGAAGTTTGAGCGACCCGTTCATAGTTCAGGTGTAGGGCACCTGAGTGATTAGCTATAGGCTAAGTGGGAGATTGTTGGACAATTATGACCCATAGCATCACTATCTGTATAGAACATGGTGTTATTGTACAAATTAACTATATGACAAAGGAAATTGCTCTTTTATTATTTGTAATTGGATTACCGGGATTAATAAATGATAAAAGTCCTTATGATTAGTTCCGGATTGAGATGATATGAGACAACATCAATCCACGAAGTTTTAATCATTAAATAATCCCTAGTCAGAGTATTATCGAGATTTGACATTGATAATGCGGAATAGACTAGTATTGCACTTGTGCGCGTTGTAGGAGCATAACGGCATAGTTCTCATATATTTGGTTATTGGATACTCATGCAAGTGTAATAGGAGGTTGTGTTTTACAGATGGTACCGAAAACAACTTCGCTCTGGATAGACCCCTCGGAATCCCATTGGTAGTATGATTGTGTGTCTATGGGTGTCTGAATCAGGGTAGGTGTATTTGGTCTTAATCTGAGACTTGCACCGCTAATACTTGCGACTATCAATATACTTTGGTTTTGGTCGTCCAGGGCTTTAACCGGTTATGTGTACGCCTCTTCTGGGTATATTGTGTAGTGGTTGTGATGTCAAGATGGAAGTATCACTCCAATCATAGTGGAGATGATGATCACGTAGGATACGGAACTGGTGCTCTTATATGCTACAGATATCGGGATAAAATGACAAGGTCATAGTTATCTGATTATAGAGACTAGTTACCAGATATCCGATATGTGCTTCTTACGGGGCAGAGACAATTCCAGCCCCAGGCCTAGCATGTGACATCCGATACTGAATCATAATACGCAATACTACGTATATTATTGATGAGTTGTAAATCCATCACTATTTCCCACTCATTTAACCTAATATTTTGTATAGTTTCTTGAGTTTTGTGAATATTTTGATGTGTTTTGTGTTATTTTATAGATAAATAAAGTTTCAGGACATTCTGGAGGTGATTTTGGGCCAAAACAGTGAAAATGGACAAAATTGGACAAAAAAGGCAAAATGGTCATTTCAGCGTCGCGATGCTAAAGCCTTTTGCGTCGCGACGCCCAACATGCGCCGAAGCTGCTAACGTGCGCCTGACGCCACGTGTCCGAATCTGATTGGTTTGACTTGCTAATGTGCGCCGATCATGCTAACGTGCGCCGTGCCACGTGTCGCCATCACAACGGAGATGCTAAAATGCTCCGATGTCACATGTCGCGATCAGACATTGCCGACACTCACCCTCCACACGTCAGCGTGACGTCAGCTATGACGTCATGAATAGTGCCACGTCATCGGATAAGAAACGACGCCGGCGAATCAATGCGTGACACGTCTCACTATTCCAGCGTCGCGACGCTGAACCCTTCTAGCGTCGCGACGCTGGCAACTTATCCACGCCTATAAATTCAGCTCAAAATTTTAGTTTTAAATGTACCTTCCTCTCTGAATTCTCTGATGTAAATAGGGAGTTTTCTATCTAGTTTCTTTTATTTACAGTTTTGTAATAGTAATAGTAGTTCCTTTTTGTAATAATAGTACTTTTACTATTTCAATAGTAATAGTAATTTATGTTTACAATTTACTTTTTACAGTTTTACTATTCAACCATGAGGAGGTAACTTCCCCCTGCCGAGGTGAAAGGTAATTCTTTTACTGTTACTATCTTAGATTAATCTCCATTAGACACAACATATTCACTATTTTAAAATTGGACTTAACGAGGATACCACTATATTGGTTGGTTGGCTATTTATTATAAATCGGATTCATCTTGACTTTTGATTTGTTGGCAATAGGGTGATTCCTATTGGGCCTTGGCATTTTGGATTTGATCCATTATGGCCAAAGCCCATGCCTTAAGAATCAATTAAAAGCGCATTAGACTTTAATTAAAATGACATTGGATGTTACTGGGAATTTGAGACCCATTAAGATTGGATTTGGAATCCAAGTCTTTAAGGCAAATAAATAAGTGTAAATATATAATTTGGAATTAAATTGGAATTAGTATTGAATACAAATAAATTGGATTTAAAGTTGTAGTTCGATATAATTCAAGAATACGTACTTTAAGTATTTATTCTTAAACGAGTTGGACTCGCGCAAATCAAATCGTTGTTTGAACATTGGATGGTCATTAATTCAAAGATTAATTAATTGGATTAGATTGATTGAATAACATGCTTTGTATGAATACATGAATGTGTTGTATGAATAATGTATATCGGATGGATATTAGAAGGGTGAGGGCAATTTTGGAAATTGTAATAAATTTAGAATTTATTAAATTGGGCCTGCATGTCCATCCTTTTATCTCTTTACTCCTTGTAATTCTCTTCTCACCTATTCCCCTCAATGTAAATGAGGTTTCTTTATTGTATTATGTAATTGGGAAGTTAGAATAGTTCTAGCCGGGGAGAGGAAAGGGAGTGATTTGTTCTAGGAATAATTTGTGACATATCCATCGGCATATCATTATTAATTTATTTATCACGCCTTATTATGCTTTTAGAATGCATGCTTAAGGGTGTATGATGAGACCTAATCAAAGATAATAAATTGGTTGCCAATTTACGCGAAAAACCTTCAAAACATATTAAGCGTTTTTCCTTCCGTTGAGTGATTCTTACTCAAGATCCAAAGTTGACATTGGTTTGTTGGCCAAAGTCAAGACCTTTGTCAATTGCGGATGTGTTTGAATCATGAGAGTTTTGTTCCATATCGGTGTCTTGTATAAGTCGTGATTTGTTAACCAAAGTCAAGATCATTTCTTGTCCATCGACATTGATTACGAAGCTTTCCATGTCAATGGGTCCCGCTTAACTGGAATCATTAAGCTTGTTGTGCCAAAGCCAAGGCTTAGTTGATTCTGTTAGTGTTCCTAGAACATGCCAATGATCTAATAAGCAAGAAAAGGTGTTCATAAATTCATTATAAGTTGCGGAATTACTTACATTGAATGGATTTGAGCTTTTAAAATTTTTGAGAAGAAGATCTCCAAGATCCTTCCTTTGTTGATTCCAAGCTTTGAGTGTTGATTCCAACTGTTGAAGTTGTTTCCCTATCACCTTAGTTGATTCCAAGAAGTGCTAGCTTTGTTGATTTTGCAACAAAATCAAAATGGAGAAAGAGAGGGGTTCACGCCTATTCTAAAGAGTGTATTATTGTTTTTGTGTTCATAAGAGAGAGAGAAGGGTTTTGGTAAAAGCCAATTTACCCTTTTCACCTAAACAAGGTGGTTGGGTAAATGTTTTTGCCAAAACCATTCCAAGGTGGTTGGAAAGTGGATGGTATGGCATAAATGCCAACCACTCTCCCAACTACCACATTTAAAGTGGGCCCCACATTTGAATTCAAAATTCAAATATCTCTACGAACATTTGCCGCGGTCCGGATCCGTTTAATCCGATTAAATGAACTCTCGTCGCTAAAAAATTAAATCTAATTTAATTAAATAACAATGCCTCGCAAATATATTATGAACGTCGTCTTCGAATTAATTCTAAATTAATTCGTTCGTTCATATTAAAGTCCGACTTTAATTTTGTTATGAAATCCAATTCATATTAATATATCCAATATATTAATTTTAGCCCATACGAATAAATTAAATAGAAAAATCGAATTTAACTATTAAATTTATTTTATCGATTAATTCCAAATTAATCACGTTCTCTCTCTTCCGAACACATTTAATCCCAGATTAAATAAAGCCTCAATTAATACCAGATTAATTTTCTCACTCTTAATTAATCCCAGATTAATTCTAATTTAAATCAACTGTCATCGGTGAATCTTTGGGAAGCGACCCAAGAGATCCCTGGATATGTTGGCAGTAAATACGGTCATCGGATTATCCGAATACGTGTGTACCTCGTACCATGTGCTTACCGATTTACAAGACATGGTTGGCTTCTAGCAAAGCACCGTGCCTACCCAATTCTCCAGAAATATTCTTACTAGAATATATATAATCTATGTCAGGCGTAGTATACGTAGTATTGCGTATTGCGATCCAGTATCGGATGTCACGTGCTAGGCCTGGGGCTGGAATTGTGTCTGCCCTGTACGAAGTACATGTCGGATGTCTGGTAACTAGTCTCTATAATCGTATGAACGTGACCTAGTCATATCATCCCGATGACTGCAGTACTTAAGAGTACTAGTTCTGTATCCTACGTGACATCATCTCCACTATGACTGGAGTGATACTTCCGTCTTGACATCACACACAATACACTACGATTCTCAATATACCCAGCAAAGGCGTACACAGAACCTGTTAAATCCCTGGATGACCAAAACTAAAGCATACCGATTGTCGCAAGTATTGGCGATGCAAGTCTCAGGTTAAGACCAAATACACCTACCCTGATTTCGGACTTCCATAGACACATAGTCATACTACCAATGGAATTCTGAGGGGTCTATCCAGAGCGAAGCTGTTTCCCTACCATCGGTAAACACAACCTCCTATCACACTTGCATAAGTATCCAATACTTAAATATATGAGAACTATGTCGTTGTGCTCCCACAACGCGCACACATGTCGGATGTCTGGTAACTAGTCTCTATAATCGGATGAACGTGACCTAGTCATATCATCCCGATGACTGCAGTACTTAAGAGTACTAGTTCTGTATCCTACGTGACTCATCTCCACTATGACTGGAGTGATACTTTCGTCTTGACATCACACCCAATACACTACGATTCTCAATATACCCAGCAAAGGCGTACACAGAATCTGTTAAAGCCCTGGACGACCAAAACTAAAGCATATTGATTGTCGCAAGTATTAGCGATGCAATTCTCAGGTTAAGACCAAATACACCTACCTTGATTTCAGACTTCCATAGACACATAGTCATGCTACCAATGGAATTCCGAGGGGTATATCCAGAGCGAAGCTGTTTCTGTACCATTGGTAAACACAACCTCCTATCACACTTGCATACGTATCCAATACTTAAATATATGAGAACTATGGCGTTGTGCTCCCACAACGAGCACAAGTGTAATACTAGTCTATTCCGCATTATCGATGTCCAATCTCGATAATACTACGACTAGGGATTATTTAATGATTAATCTTTCATGTACTGCTACTATCTCATATCATCTCAATCCAAGAACTAATCATAGGGACCTCCTATCATTTAATACATCTAGGTGATCTAATCACAAATGATAAGAGAGCAATCTCATTTGTCACATAGTTAATTTGTACAACAACACCATGATCTGTACAAATTGTGACGTTATGGGTCATAATTGTCCAACAGATTCAGAGGAAAAATGTTAGGAAAATATATTGGATATATTGGCATATATATTGTATATATGTTTCGGACTTGGATGTCCACCTACCGGATCTAGGAATTGGATGAGATCCAATTGATCTTCGAGATCTACCTAGTTAAATATCATACAGCTTGTTGGCCAAAGTCAAAGTTGTGTGTTATTTTACGGGATCCTAGCCCACTAGGAAACCGGGTTTCTCAAGTACTCGACAGAAGGTTAGAGACTCGCAGAAAAATAGTGGGAGGCTAGTATTGAATTTGCAATTTCATTCAGATACTTAGCTTTACGCACTTTCAAAATATTTCGTCAAAATTACTTTATTAGTTGGACTAATACAATGTTATTTTTCGTGTAACAGTTAGACTGTACCCAAATATCATTGACTAGATAGTTGGACTACTGTAGTCAAGATGACTGGAAAGGGAAACGTTCGAGACATTATCATGGGCGAAAATGTCTTTAAGGGCACGAACTTTGCCGATTGGGAAATGAATCTATGGATAGTCCTTGGAGCTGAGAGGCTGCTATACACTATACAAACACCTCTTGGGCCTAAGCCCAAACCTGATCAGTTACTTGAGCTGGAGCTTTGGAAGACTCACAGCGATAATTGCGATACTGCTCAATCCATTATGCTTGCTTCCATGACTCAGCATTTCCGTCGACAGAACAGTGACTTGGATCCCTATAACATGTTGGCGAGGTTGTAAGATCTTCACCGATCTAACAAGAGGTCGCAGAGATATGAGTTAGTAAAGAAGCTCTTCCGTTCACGTATGTCAGAAGGCATGTCTGTTGAGTCCCATGTGGCACAGATGATTGCTGACATAGATGAGCTGGCTGAGATGGGGATAGTCTTAGAGGCTGAGATTACCGTAGATATGATCTTGCAATCTCTCCCCGACACTTGGAGACAGTTCATCATAAACTATAATTTGATGAACACTGATGATACTCTTGGAGACTTATTGTCAATTCTCAAAGGAGCCGAGAAAGAGCTGCTTAAGGGCAATAAGCGCTAGGTGCACTTTGCTTCGACATCTCAGACACCGAGGGCTGGGCCCAAGGTGACTGGAGGTGTGAAGAAGAAGAAGCATAAAAGAAAGGGCAAGGCCAAATCGTCAAAGGCTTCTGGGAAGCCTAAGGACAAATCTCAGGATGTTTGCCTCCAGTACAGCAAGCGGGGTCACTGAAAGCGTGACTGCCGCGAGTACAAAGCGCTCCAGAAGGAGATTAAAGTGGGCAAGGCACCGGCTTCAGGTATGTTTGTTATTGAAATAAACATGACTACTTCTAGTTTTAAAAATTAGATTTTTTATTCTGGTTGTGGTACTCACATATGTACTGATGTGCAGGATCTGCGGATTAGCAGGAGACTGACCTCAGGGGAGATTGATCTACGCATCGGAAATGGGGCACCAGTCGCCGTTTTGGCCGTTGGCACTTTTGTTTTAGAATTGCATTCGGGGTATGTACTTAAACTTTCAGATTGTTATTATGTACCTAGTTTGACTATGAATATTATCTCTGTATCTTGTTTGACTCAATGCGGGTACACTTTTGTATTCGGAAACACTGGGTGTTTTGTTTATAAAGATGATTTTGAGATATGTTCTGCTGATGCTAATAATGCTCTTTATATTTTGAATATAAATCAATCTCAAACATATAATGTAACAAACAAAAGGCTTAAACTAAGTAACAAAGATGAAACTTATATGTGGCATTGTCGTCTGGGACATATTAACAAGACTCGCATATCCACACTTTCGAAGAGTGGGTACTTGGACGGATTTGATCCAAATTCATATGACGTCTGCGAATCTTGCTTATTAGGCAAAATGCCTAAATCACCTTTTAGCGGTAAGGGTGAACGCACCACCGAACTATTAGCCCTCGTTCATAGTGACGTATGTGGGCTCATGTCTAGCCAGGCTAGAGGTGGATATGAATACTTCGTAACCTTTACGGATGATGCATCGCGTTATGGTTATGTGTATCTTATGAGACACAAGTCGGAAACCTTTGAGAAATTCAAAGAGTTTCGACACGAAGTAGAAAAACAGACCGAAAATAGTATAAAGACATTACGGTCGGACCGTGATGGCGAATACTTGAGCAATGAGTTTCTAGATTACTTGAAAGAATATGGTATTCTTTCACAGTGGACTCCTCCTGGAACACCGCAATTAAACGGTGTGTCCGAACGGAGAAACCGAACTTTGTTCGACATGGTAAGGTTTATGATGAGTCACACTGAGCTACCTATTTCCTTCTGGGGATATGCATTAAACAGTGCAATTCTTATTTTGAACTGTCAAAGTCTGTACAACAGACTCCGTATGAGATATGGACAGGAAAGAAACTGGGTTTCTCATTCCTGAAGATTTGGGGATGCTGGGCATACGTCAAACATTTGGAAGGTACCAAACTTGAGCCCAAATCGGATAAATGCCTATTCATAGGATATCCTAGGGAAACCAAATAATATTACTTCTATCACCCACGAGACAACAAAGTATTTGTTGCTCTACATGCGATTTTCCTTGAGAAGGAATTCCTAAATGCAGTGGTTAGTGGGAGGAAAGTAGAACTCGATGAAAATCAGAGTGATACTATTCCTGGCATAGAATCCCCAATGGAACAAGAACAGTCCATCCGGGATGAGACTGTACCACAATCTTCTATTACACAAGGACCGCGTAGGTCGGAGAGAGTCAGGAAACAACCTGAGAGGTATGGGTTTCTGATCTCACCTCATGTAGATATTAATCTCATTGAGGATAACGAACCGGCTACGTATGAGGAAGCGATACAAGATATCGATTTCTTTTTATGACAATAGGCCATGAAGTACGAAATGGATTCCACGTACACCAATCAAGTTTGGACACTGGTTGATGCACCAGAAGGCGTAAAGCCTATTGGATGTAAATGGGTCTTCAAGAAGAAGACCGACATGGATGGCAACGTACAAACGTACAAAGCTAGGCTTGTAGCGAAGGGGTATCGTCAACGACATGGTGTCGATTATGACAAAACTTTCTCACCCATTGCCATGATTAAATCCATTCGGATAATGCTTGCTATTGCTGCATATTTCGATTACGGGATATGGCATATGGACGTTAAAACTGCTTTCCTTAACAGAAACCTTTTGGAGGATGTTTATATGCAACAGTCTGACGGTTTTATCGTGCCTAGACTTGCAAACAAGGTTTGTAAGTTAAATCGGTCCATTTATGGACTGAAGCAAGCATCACGGTCATGGAACCAACGTTTTAATGAGATCATAAAAGAATATGATTTCATTCAAAACGAAGATGATCCTTGTGTATATAAGAAGGTTAGTGGGAGAGCACTGACTTTTATTATCCTTTATGTTGATGATGTATTGCTTATGGGCAATGACATTCCCATGTTAACATCGGTGAATGCTTGGCTTTCATTAAAATTCTCCACGGAAGATCTGGGAGAGGCAGCCTATATTCTAGGAACAAAGATCTACCGGGATAGATCTAGAAAGCTGCTTGGACTCTCCCAGAGCACGTACATTGACCAAGTGTTGAAAAGATTCAACATGCATCAGGCCAAGAGGGGACTGTTACCAGTGTCACATGGCATCACTCTATCTAAGGACATGTGTCCTAAAACTCAAGATGAGAGAAACAGCATGAGTCGGATACCGTTCGCCTCGGCAGTCGGATCGATCATGTATGCCATGATATGTACACGACCTGATGTCTCGTATGCTTTGAGCATATGTAGTCGCTATCAGGCCCATCCAGGTGATGGTCACTGGATGGCGGTTAAGAACATCCTTAAATATTTTAGACGAACTAAGGATGCTTTCTTAGTTTATGGAGATGGAGAACTTGAGGTAACTGGGTATACCGATGCAAGTTTCCAAACCGATAGACGACTCTAAGTTGCAATCCGGGTACATATTTTGTTTGAACAATGGAGCAATAAGCTGAAAATATTCCAAGCAAGAGATTGTTGCCGATTCAACAACAGAAGCGGAGTATATTGCTGCAGCTAAAGCAGCAAAAGAGGCAGTTTGGATCCGTAAATTACTAATTGGATTAGAAGTAGTCCCATTAGCGGATGAGCCCGTTCCATTGTATTGGGACAATAACGGGGCTATAGCGTAGGCTAAGGAACTGTGGTCTCATCAACGATCCAAGCATGTTCTTCGACATTTCCATCGGATTCGTGAGATCATACATCGTGGCGATGTGAAGATCGAGAAGGTCGCATCAGATGACAACATTGCAGATCCGCTGACGAAAGCTATTTCACAGCAAAAGTTTGAGAGATATATACATAGTTCACGTGTTAGATGCTTGAGTGACTGGCTATAGGCCAAGTGGGAGATTGTTAGACAATTATGACCTATAGCGTCACTGTTTGTAAAAGACATTGTGTTTTTGTACAAAATTAACTATGTAGTAATGAAATTGTCTTTTACCGTTTCATAATTTATTTACTTTGATATAGAAATGGTAGAAGTCCTTATGATTAGTTTCGGATTGAGATGATATGAGACAGTATTAATCCATAAAGGTTTAATCATTAAATATCCCTAGTCGTAGTATTATCGAGACTGGACATCGATAATACGGAATAGACTAGTATTGCACTTGTGCGCGTTGTGAGGGCATAACGACATAATTCTCATATATTTAAGTATTGGATACTTATACAAGTGCGATAGGAGGTTGGGTTTTACCGATGGTACGGAAAACAGCTTTGCTCTGGATAAACCCCGCAGAATCCCATTAGTAGTATATCTATGTGTCTATGGGAGTCCGCTTCAGGGTAGGTGTATTTGGTCTTAACCTGAGACTTGCATTGCTAGTACTTGCGACAATCGGTAAACTTTGGTTTTGGTCGTCCAGGGCTTTAACAGGTTATGTGTACGCCTCTAGTGGGTTTATTGAGAGTCGTAGTATATTGGATGTGATGTCAAGACGGAAGTATCACTTCATACATGTTGACGGTGGATTTTGGTCTCAGGGTAATACAGGAATATCACCTCCGAGGGAATCCTCCTCCAACTGTGAATTTGTTTGGTTATGCGGGAAACCAAAAGCAAACTTAGCGGAAAACAAGAAAATACGCCAATCAGACAAGGTGATTTAACGTGGTTCGGTGGATTTTGAGATCCGACCTACGTCCACGGACAAGAACAGGGTGGTACTCTTTTATTACTCAAATACACTCCTCGGGTCTCTTCTTTTCTTTTACAAATCGGAGCTTTATGATTCTAATCCTTCACTCTTGTGATGATTTTCAGATGTCCTTTTACACATGCTCTACCCTCCTATTTATAATAATACAGAAATCAGACTCCTATTTGCATAAGAAATCTTATTTGGATTCAATCTTCTCTTCTTGTAGGGTTTCCTCATCCGGTACTGCCTTCTTCTTCCGTTCTCCCTTTTGGATTCTGACTCCTTCTCCTTGCGAGAGTAGGATATCTTTCTTATCTTATCCATAAGAATGGGGTGTTGTTGTCTTTGAACACGGCCCGTTGTCTGGTCGGTCTTAATGAGGTCGGCCATGACAATCTTTTATGCTGAGAGTGTTCCTGCCGACCTCTATAGTGCTCGGTCATCTGAACTAAAGTGGTCGGTCTTCACATGTTGTGGTCGGGTCGGCTACATGATCTCAACTAGATAGAGAATTTACCCTTTTGTCCTTGTCGTGCTGTCTTAAATGTTGTGGCGCCTGAAAACACCATCAACATCTGTCCCCTAGTTCTCGGTTCCAACGAGTATGTGAGTTGGTACCGGGAACTACATGAAGGGGGTGTGCTGATTGTCTTTGCTGGTAGTCGTCCCAGAATGCAAAAAAGAATTTTCTTGCCGTTTCAATCATCTTTCCTCGAGACGCACAACCGTCATGTCTTCTTAAATGCCTATCAAATCAACTTTAGGGTTTCTTCTAATTTTTGACACTTGTCAAACATCCGCTGGGTTCCCGCCAAAACCAACGGCGATGTGCGTCCCAGTCATGACTATAAGAAAGCGAGGCTTTCACTATTCCACTTTTTTTCGGCAATTTCTCCTTCTCTTCTGAGAATTTTTCTGTGATTCGTTCAACTCCGTGTTCTTGAGGCTTAACCGTGGTCTTCTTCTTGTCCGTCGCTGAGCACCTAAGGAACGGGCATCACCGCGCCGTACAACCTCCTGTTTTTGAGAAGAAAAAGTAAGTCTTCTGAGCGACCTCTCCTCTTTTGTATGTTGTGATTCTGTTTGTTTATTTTGCTTAGGGAGAGACTTGTGGTTTTGTTGGGTCTTGCTTTAGGGCACTTTTTAGAGACTCCCTATCTAGTTTAGCACGGACGCCGTGGGTAGTTCCTCATAGACTGATTCTCCTCCCTTCTCTATTTTTCTGGGTGTCAGGGATGTCCGACAATAGTTCTTCCTCCGAAAGGCCTGCCAAGATTTCAACTCCCCCTGCTAAAGAGCTCTCCTCGGGCTCAGAGGCATCTAGTGTAGAAGACCTTGACACTACCCCTACTACTTCTGAGATCGAAAACGACTCCTACCATCAGAGAGTTCCTCGGAAAGATCCAGAGCCTGGTGAACTTGGGTCGTCGGCTCTGGATATGAACCGTCCCTCTAAGATAACAGAGGATGATCTAGCCCTTCTCCGTCAGCGGTATAATATTCCGATAGACATTGCCCTTGACGTTCCCGGCCCTATGGATCGTGCCAGCCAACCTGATGAGGGCTCGGTGGCACTCCTTCCTGTCTTCTTTGAGTGTGGGCTGCGGCTGCCGATCCAACGGTATTTTGCTTGGATGCTTGCTGAGATGGGGATTGCCCCTTGCCAATTAAGTTTAAATAGTTGGAGGATTCTGGCCGGCATATATATGGTTTGGCATCGGGCAGGTTTGGGTGTACCTTGCTTGGAAGAAGTGAAGAGGTTATATCGTTTGAAATCCAACCCGAAAACTCACTACGGTTGGTATTACCTCTCTGCTTATGACAGCTCGTCTAACCTTGTCCAGAAACTCCCTGATTCTAACAAGAATTTTAAGGACCTCTGGTTCTGGGCTACTGGGGACTGGGGTCGGGTTCTGAGATCGTTTGAGGAGGATGTCTCGGTTCCGGATATCTTCAGGGCTGGAGGTTAGGAGTCTAATGCCCCTTCACTCTTTCTTTGTTCCCGTTCTCTAGTTTCTTTAGGTTTTCTAATTTCTCTGGTTCCTCCCAGCTTGTTGGCGAGATGCTCCCAAGGTTTCTCGTCAGGTTCGGAGGCGGGTACATTGGGCTCGGGGGTATGCTGCTCACTGGAGGAAGTTGGTTAATGATGCGGCCTTTGTTGATTCGGGCCTTACTCGGGCCGTCCCTCCGGAGGTCTCGGGTCGGATTGGTGGAGGTCTGCTGGCTGCCTGTTTGTTTATGTGTTTGATTTCTTTGTTATGTTCTCGGATCCTGATTTCTCTTTCTTCCTTTTTTTTTGTAGGCATGTCGAAGAGGCCAAAGTTTCTTGAGAAGTTGGCCGGTACCATGAAGAAGGCTGGCCACACCGATGCTGAAACTTCCCGGGCACGGCCTGATCCTGCCGAGAAGACATCTTCAGGACAAGTCCAAACGAGTGCTCGGGGACTATCTTCACCTTCTGGCGGGCAATCATCAGGATCTGCTCGTCTTGCCAGTCCGCCGAAACCTCTTAGGAAGAGGAGGCGTCAGTTCGGGACCGAGGAGACCGAGTTGGCCCAAGAGGAAGAAGATGAGGGAGCTGCTCCGGTTAAGAGGAAGGACGTTCGTAGGGGGAAGAAGTCCTCTGAAGGCTCCTCCAGAAAACGGAAGGGCCCTGTGGTCCTCGGGGTGGATGACTTGGGAGAAAGCATCCGGGAGGCTACCTCACACTTAGTGCCAGCTTTCAATGAATTGGCCGAGGTGATTCCCCCGGGGGAGGTTTCGAGGTATGAGGATGTATCTCCCGAAGGTGTTGTGACTGAGATGAGTTCTCAGATGGCGAAGGTATTTCCACTTCCCTTCTCGGTTTTTGGGTCTTGGTTCTTTTCATTTTATGTATTGACTCCTTTCTCCTTCTTTGCGTGCAGGGCAACTACCTCATGGCCAAGAATAAGGGTCTTCTTCTGACTTTGTTGTCCGAGGGTGGTCAGGCCCAGAGGCTTCAAAATCGTCTCTCCGAAGTGGAGGCAAAACTGGCTGACCGGGAGGAGGTGATTAAAAATCATGAGGCGACCGCTGTTGAGAATTTCAAAGCGAACAAGGCTCTCAAAGCTGCTGTTGTGCTGGAAAGAAAGCTTGCTGATAATGCCAGGGAGGACCTGAAGGTTGCCCAATCTGAGATTGTCGTTCTGAAGGGGAAGGTAGCAAGTGCTGAGGCCAAGTTGAAGAACAAAGACGAGGAGGTTGCACGGGCCCGAGATAGCCTTGAGAGGAAGAAGACCGAGCTTGAGGAGAGAGAGGTTGATCTCGAGGAGAGAGAGATCGAGCTTGAGAAGAGGGAGAGTGAGCTTGAGGCCGAGAAGGAGGCTATCCGCCTTGAGGGCGTTGGTGATTGTGCTGATTTAATTCCGATGGTGCTGCCAAGTCTGAACATGGACCCCATTCGTGCGGCCATCAGTTATTGCAAGGGGGATATTTCCGAGGAGTTTCGGAAGTGGCTCCTTTCCCTACCTGAGGAAGTGATGGATCCCGTCCCCATTTCGGTTATTCCGGCTTCCGGGGCTCCTCACGAAGAAAGACCGGAGGTTCCTTCCGCGGGCGAGGACTGCCTTGAGATCCCTCCTCCTATCTCTGAAGCAGAGGTCTTCCCTGCTGCCGAGGTTGAAGTCGCAGCTCCTCCTCCTGATGCCGAGCCGCTCCTCCCGCCACCTGAACCAGTTGAGGAAGAAATTCCTGCCCCTGTGCGGGCTGAATGAAAAGGGTAACCCTTCTGGGGCCCTATGTACACTTTAGGCATATATATCGCAATTTGTAATGATATTACAATATCGCAATTTGTCTTGACTCATGTATATTTAGGCATATATATGTATACATATCTTTTTTTTTTATGCCTTTTTGCTCGCCTGAATCTTTTCGGGTTTTAACATGAGGCGGAGGGGGTATAACCGGGCCCCGTGCTGTCAAAGGAATTTTGGACCTGGGGGAATGTTATGTCCCCAGTCCAAAGGGTTGACTCGTGTCCCGACCCGAGTTGAGTGAGGTACTTTGGCTCTGGGGGAATGTTTACCTCCCGAAACCAAAGGAGCTTGATTCGGTGGGACGTAACCCGACCCCGAGCTATACGAATCACTTGGTCCTGGGGGAATGTTACGTCCCCAGTCCAAAGGGCAGACTCGGTGGGACACTGCCCGACCCCGAGCTGTAAGAATCACTTGGTCCTGGGGGAATGTTACGTCCCCAGTCCAAAGGGCAGACTCGGTGGGACATCGCCCGACCCCGATCTGTAAGAATCACTCGGTCCTGGGGGAATGTTACGTCCCCAGTCCAAAGGGCAGACTCGGTGGGACATCGCCCGACCCCGAGCTGTAAGAATCACTTGGTCCTGGGGGAATGTTACGTCCCCAGTCCAAAGGGCAGACTCGGTGGGACACTGCCCGACCCCGAGCTGTAAGAATCACTTGGTCCTGGGGGAATGTTACGTCCCCAGTCCAAAGGGCAGACTCGGTGGGACATCGCCCGACCCCGAGCTGTAAGAATCACTCGGTCCTGGGGGAATGTTACGTCCCCAGTCCAAAGGGCAGACTCGGTGGGACATCGCCCGACCCCGAGCTGTAAGAATCACTTGGTCCTGGGGGAATGTTACGTCCCCAGTCCAAAGGGCAGACTCGGTGGGACATCGCCCGACCCCGAGCTGTGAGAATCACTTGGTCCTGGGGGAATGTTACGTCCCCAGTCCAAAGGGCAGACTCGGTGGGACATCGCCTGACCCCGAGCTGTAAGAATCACTTGGTCCTGGGGGAATGTTACGTCCCCAGTCCAAAGGGCAGACTCGGTGGGACATCGCCCGACCCTGAGCTGTAAGAATCACTCGGTCCTGGGGGAATGTTACGTCCCCAGTCCAAAGGGCAGACTCGGTGGGACATAGCCCGACCCCGAGCTGTAAGAATCACTTGGTCCTGGGGGAATGTTACGTCCCCAGTCCATAGGGCAGACTCAGTGGGACATCGCCCGACCCCGAGCTGTAAGAATCACTTGGTCCTGGGGGAATGTTACGTCCCCAGTCCATAGGGCAGACTCGGTGGGACATCGCCCGACCCCGAGCTGTTTGTTTCAGTGGCCTTGGCGGAATGAAATCCAGCCCCGTGCCGACGTTTTTTGAATAGTCCCGGTGGTGGTTGTTTTTACTTTTTAAAGGGTTTTGTCAGAAAATGAATTTTTATTCATGTTTGGGGGCGGGCCGTCCTCTTTACAACAGTTGTTCCGATTCGGTGTTTTTGTCCGGTTTCTGCAAAAAAGAAAATAGAAGAAAGGAAAGTTGATTTTTATGGGAAGTACTTTCTTAACATTTCGGCGTTCCATGGTTTCTTCAACCTCGTGCCGTCCAGGTGCTCTAGGATGTAGGCCCCTGGTCTTACTACCTCGGTGATTTTGTAAGGTCCTTCCCACTTGGCACCTAACGAACCTTCTTCAGGTCGTCGGGTGTTCAGAGTCACTTTTCTTAGCACTAGATCGCCTGGTAGGAAGGAGCGGGTCCGAACTCTCCTATTGTAGAATCGGGCCATTCTCTGTTGGTAGATGGCTGCTCTTACCGCTGACTGCTCTCTTCTTTCTTCGATCAGGTCGAGGTGATTTTTGATAAGTTCTTCGTTCCGTTCGTGCTCAAAGTGGCGGATCCTGTGGGTCGATATCCCGATCTCTGCCGGGATGACGGCCTCACATCCGTATGATAGGGAGAAGGGTGTCTCTCCTGTTGAATCCTTGAAGGTCGTTCGGTGTGCCCACAGTACCTCTGGTAGCTCCTCGACCCATAGGCTTTTGCTTGATCCGAGTCGAGCTTTCAGGTTTGACTTGATGGTTTTATTGGTGGCTTCAACCTGCCCGTTCGACTTGGGATGGGCCGGCGAGGCGAATTTCAAGGTTATCTGGAGGTCTTCACAAAGTTTTCTGAATCCCCTGCTGTCGAATTTCTTTCCGTTGTCGGTGATGATTGCTTGGGGGATCCCGAACCGGCAGATTATATTTTTCTTCAGGAACTCTGTGGCTTTCTTCTCCGAGATGGTGGACAATGGTTCTGCCTCTACCCATTTGGTAAAGTAGTCTATGGCCACGATTGCATATTTCGCCTGACCTCGTCCTTTCGGCATCGGCCCTATAATGTCTAGCCCCCACTGTGCGAAGGGCCAGGGGCTGGATATGGTGGTCAGCTGTTCCGCCGGCTGATGGTAGAGGTTGGCATTCTTTTGGCATCCCTCGCATTTCCGTGCTATCCTCACGCCATCCTCGTGCATGGTTGGCCAGTAAAACCCTTGCCTCAAGGCTTTGAAGGCGATTGATCTTCCCCCGGCGTGGCTTCCGCAGATGCCTGCGTGAATCTCCCTGAGCACGTAGTCTGCTTCTTCTGGTGCTAAGCATCTTAGGAGGGGTACGGTGTATCCTCTCCGGTAGAGTACTCCTTCAATCAGGGAAAACTTGGTGCTCTTGAACTTCAGCTTCCTGGCCTCCTTTTTATCTTTAGGGGTTTCTCCTGTTTCCAGATATCTCCTGATCGGCTGCATCCATGAATCTTTGTCTTCTTCTTCTAGTACATCCACCTCTGCCTCCCCTATGCTTCTTTCTCGGAGGTATATAAGAGGGATTACCCTGGGGTTTTCTGTCCTCATTGAAGAGGCGAGTCGGGCTAGGGAATCTGCTTCGCAGTTGTCTTCTCGTCCGACCTGTTCGAAGAGTACGTTTCCCACTTTCTCCGCCCATTTCTTCACTTCGGCCAGGTAAGCTACCATGGCTGGTTCTCTGGCTTGAAAGTCCCCTTTCAGCTGTTGTATTGCTAGCTGAGAATCACTCCTGATCACTACGTTGTGGACCCCTACTACCGTACATAGCCTTAGTCCGGCCAGTATTGCTTCGTACTCTGCTTCATTGTTTGTAGTTTTGAAGGCGAATTTGAGGGCGAGCAGTATTTCTTCTCCCTTTTCACTTTTTAGTGCTACCCCTGCTCCGTAGCCGTGCGAACTTGCGGATCCGTCTACAGACATTTCCCACCTGTCTTCTTCCACGGCCAAGACCTTCGGTTCCGTGAGTTCTGCTATGAAGTCCGCTAAGGCCTGCCCTTTTATTGCTGTTCTTGGGAGGTAGGAGATGTCGTGCTCGCTTATTTCTACTGACCACTTCATCAGTCTCCCTGAGGCCTCTGGTTTCTGCAAGATTTGTCTCAGGGGATAATCCGTGTATACCTTGATAGGATGGGCTTGAAAGTAGGGTCGTAACTTCCGTGCTGCAGTGACTAGGGATAGGGCAATGAGTTCGTGCATGGGGTATCGAGTTTCTGCGTCTAGCAGGGCTTTACTGACGTAGTAAACCGGTTTCTGGACATGGTCGGTCTCTTGTACCAGTGCCGAGCTTACTGCGTGCTTTGAGACGGCCAGGTATAGATACAGTGTCTCCCCTGGGAGGGGTTTGGCTAGGAGAGGGGGTTGTGCCAGGTATTGTTTTAGGTGTTGGAAGGCTTCTTCGCACTCGGGTGTCCAGTCGACCCCTTTTTGAGCTTTTTTGATGACTTTGAAGAAATGATGGCACTTGTCGGTTGCTCGCGAGATGAACCGGTTGAGTGCGGCGATTCTTCCTGTAAGGCTCTGTACTTCCTTAACTGTCCGGGGCGATTTCAGGTCTAGCACGGCTTGTATTTTTTGCGGGTTTGCTTCAATGCCTCGTGAACTCACCATGTAGCCCAGAAATTTTCCTGAGGCTACCCCGAATGCACACTTCTCTGGATTGAGCTTTAAACTGTGTTTTCTCAGGAGTTCGAAAGTTTTTTTCAGGTCGGCCACATGGTCTCTTGGTTCTCCGGACATTGTTATCATGTCGTCGACATATACCAGCATGGTTGTGCCGATGAGCGGTTTGAAGATTTTGTTCACCAGTCTCTGGAAAGTCGCCCCTGCATTCTTCAATCCGAAAGGCATTACTTTATAGCAGTACAGCCCTTGGTCAGTGATAAAGGTGGTCTTCTCCTCGTCCGCAGGGTGCATCTTGACTTGATTGTATCCCGAGAAAGCGTCCATGAAGCTTAGCAGCCCTTGGCGGGCTGTTGCATCTACCAGTTGGTCTATATTTGGGAGGGGAAAGCTGTCTTTTGGACATGCTTTGTTGAGGTCGGTGAAATCTACGCACATTCTCCACTTTCCGTTAGATTTTTTCACCAATACTACGTTGGACACCCATTCTGGGTATTTTACTTCCCGGATGAAGCCGGCTTTCAGCAATTTTTCCACCTCGGTTGCTATTGCTCCGCACCGCTCCTGGTTGAATATTCTTCTTTTTTGTTTTACTGGCTTGTGTAAGGGGTTCACTGCTAAGCGATGGCTTACGAATTTTGGGTCGATTCCGGGCATGTCATCGTGTCCCCATGCAAAAACGTCGGGGTACTCTTGTAGACATTCCAACAAGTCTTTTCTTAGGGCCTTGTCTAGACTTCTCCTATTTTTATGTTCTTCTCTGGCCCGAACAGTTTTACTTCTTCCAATTCTTCGGCTGCTCCAAGCCGTGCAGCTTTATCGGGCCGGGGAGCAGGGTCTTTCCTTGTATTCTCGTCATCCTCGTCTCTCTGTCTCTTCTTGGTGCCTCTTTCTACGCAGAGGGTCTCTCGCGAGAAAGTGGCAAAACAGCTGCGGGCTTTTTTCTGGCTTCCGCATATGATCCCGATCCCTTCCCGTGTAGGGAACTTCAATTTCAAGTAATGACAGGACATTGCGGCCTTGGTTTTCATCATGAAGGGGCGGCCGACAATGACTTGATAACTGCTCATGCAGTCTACTACGGTGAAATTTATCATGATCGTTCGGGTTTTGGGGACAGCCCCGATCGTCATTGCTAACTGAATTTTTCCCAGGGGTATGACCGTTGAACCCCCGAATCCGTACAGGGGGGTGCTGTCTTCGGTTAGAGCTGTGTACTCTACCCCCAGGTTCTCCAAAGTCTCTTTGGAAATTATGTCTACCGCGCTCCCAGGATCCACCAGGATTCGGTCCACTTCTGTGCCGCCGATCGTTGCTTTGATTATTAGTGCGTCATCGTGGGGGAAACTTACCCCCTGAGCGTCTTCATCGGTGAACATAATGGGTGTTGACCGATTTCCTTGTGGGTTTGGGATTTTTTCTGTTTTTAGCACCTCTGTCCCCCGTGCTCGGCTGTAATTCTTTCTTGACCGGTTAGAGTCCCCGGCCAGCGTCGCCCCTCCTGCGATGACGTTCACCCCTCGATTCCTTGCCCTTTGTCTGGCGGCCATGATCTCGTGGTCGATGTAATTGTTCAGGTACCCGTTCCGGGCCAGGTCCTCCATTTGTTCCCGTAGATCCTTGCACTCATCGGTTGTGTGCCCTTTTATTGTGGTGTAGGCAGTAGGATCTTTTGTTTTTTCTGTCTGGGGGAAACCTCCTGAGGTCGGGTTCTATTAAGAGGCCTTTCTCCCGTATCTCCATGATGATTTCTCCTGGCGGTTTACTTAGGGGGATATATGCTTCCTCTCGGACCACATGGTTTACCTGGGTTGTGGGCCCTTTTCCTTGATCCTTTTGTGCCATTGGCTTGAACTCCTTGGGTCTTGGATTGAACTTCCGGAATTCTCTTTCCGGTCGCCGGTGGTCTTCCCTCCTTGTCACTCTTTCTCTGGTGGTTGTCCCCCTCCGGGATACTTTTTCCTCACTTTCTAGTAGGACGTACTTCCTGGCTACCTCCAGTGCGGTAGCGTAGTCTGGTGTCTCATGGATCCTCAGGTGGGTCCATAGTTTCCCGACCCTTAGGGCCCCTTTCACACTTTCCAGGGCTTCTTGGGATTCGTACCCTCCGACCTCGAGTACGGTGTTGTGGTACCTTTCAATGAAGCTTTTCAGTGTTTCGTCGTCTCCCTGTTTCATGAGCCTTAGTTCTCCTATTGTTTTTTTAGGGGTGCAGGCTCCTTTGAAGTGCCGGATAAACGATTTCTTAAGCTGGGAGAAGCTCTGGATGCTCCCTGGGGCCAGACTTCTGTACCATAGGATGGCAGGCCCACCTAAAGTTAAGGGAAAAACTTTGCATATGGCGTCGCCCGTTACCCCCTGTACTTCCATCAGGAGGACAAAATTCTCGATGTGGGATTTTGGGTCGGAGTGGCCTTTGTATGGTGCCGTGGTCGGCATGTTAAATCGCTTCGGGAACTGTGTTGTCCTTATCTCTTCTGTAAGGGGAGACCCCTCTTCCTCGCCTCGGGTGTCTCCCGCGCCGATCTTGAGGCCTTCTTCCCATCTGGTCATCTCTTTTCTCAGCCAAGATTTTATTTCACGGGCTGTGCCCCCGTGTCGCCTTCTGTGTCCTTCTGTTCGCCTGTCGTTCCGGGCGTGGCGTTCCTTAAGCTCGGAGGTCTCCTGTACGTCTTCGTTGTATTTTCTATCCTCTCTCTCGGAGTTGTAAAAACTGTTGGAGGAGGGGTCGGGTGATTGTTCCTCCTCTTCTTTTTCCCATGTGTCTTCTTTTTTATTGTTCCTCCGCATTTGTCTTGTTACGTGAACTTGCTTTTTGTGAAGTTCCCCACAGACGGCGCCAACTGTTGACGGTGGATTTTGGTCTCAGGGTAATACAGGAATATCACCTCCGAGGGAATCCTCCTCCAACTGTGAATTTGTTTGGTTATGCGGGAAACCAAAAGCAAACTTAGCGGAAAACAAGAAAATACGCCAATCAGACAAGGTGATTTAACGTGGTTCGGTGGATTTTGAGATCCGACCTACGTCCACGGACAAGAACAGGGTGGTACTCTTTTATTACTCAAATACACTCCTCGGGTCTCTTCTTTTCTTTTACAAATCGGAGCTTTATGATTCTAATCCTTCACTCTTGTGATGATTTTCAGATGTCCTTTTACACATGCTCTACCCTCCTATTTATAATAACACAGAAATCAGACTCCTATTTGCATAAGAAATCCTATTTGGATTCAATCTTCTCTTCTTGTAGGGTTTCCTGATCCGGTACTACCTGCTTCTTCTCCGTTCTCCCTTTTGGATTCTGACTCCTTCTCCTTGCGAGAGTAGGATATCTTTCTTATCTTATCCATAAGAATGGGGTGCTGTTGTCTTTGAACACGGCCCA
>SKCR01047330.1:0-34700 GCA_019454045.1 Zanthoxylum bungeanum
ACATAAAACTCATGTTTTGAAAACTTCTTTTTTCTAAATCATTTCTCAAAATATGCTTAATCAAAATATAATTGAAAATGAACTTGGCTAACACCCTAAATGTGAGAAAGTAAGTCTGTCATGTAAAATAACAAAATGAAAATCAACTTAAAAGGAAAGTGTCCACTCACTTATTTGGAACTTTCTGGTGATGCCTTGCAATGGTGGCGGAACTGCATCTCCTGGTGATAATCTAGAATTAGAAAAATTCGTTAGTACCAAGGTTGCGAATTATATCCTTACTTGAAAAAATTTGTTCGTTATTCATGATAACTCATCCTCGCTATGTTACTAACAATTTAGGGTGATCTAATAATTTTTACTACGCTTGTTCGAAGATCTCAAAAGCTACTTAACAAAACTCAAAATTCTGCCCTCTTTCCAGAAAATTTCAGTGCACCAATACTGAATTTGAAAATTCGGTGCGCTTAATCGGAGTTAAATTTGAGTCTGAAATTTTAATAGAATACTTGCTTATGTGTCTATTTTATGTTGGATTTTACGGATCATGATTTCGATTTCTAGAACTCAAGTTATGGACTGATGTTCAGGGGCTGTGCAACTGGAAAAACTGGGCACATGGGTAGCAGATAGCCCGACTTCAAAAATTCGGTCCGGTCTTATTTTAAGTCCAAAAATTTTAAATTTTGGATATGTTACTACTTTATATGTCTAATTTTTCCAGAAATTAACGCTTCATCAATCGGACATCACAAAATTGACTTACAAGGATATATTTACAACCTGTCCGAAAAGTATCCTAGCCCGACACCATTACTTAACTTTCTTATTTCACATTCTCATTTAATTCTTCCAATCCAATGACCCCCAACAGAAATTGTAATATTATAAGTACTCTTCATAACATATAAAACATACTTAATTTCCTCAACATAACCATTCTTTACTTCTCAATAATTAAGAAAATCCAACCACGTTCTTCATTTAGGCAATATTCGGCCAACACCACAAATCAATGTCTAATCCATATTACCATGTCATAAAATGCATCCATGATCACTTGTTAAACTTAGTTCTTCAAATAAAAGAAATCTAGTTTAGGTTATAGTGATTTTCGAATGGGGAAGCAATGAACATATCATGGATTCTCCAAAATTAAAAGGATTCGATTAAAGAACTTATTTGTATTGGTTGAAGTTTGAAAGAGGCATCAAATTCCACTTGAATTAGGCTTGAACTAAAGGAACCAAAGGCTTGAAAAACTTCCCAAAATTCGTGGGTGAGGGAAGCCAAAATGTAATTTTTGGAGAGACAATGAATAGTGTAAAGCTTTTATAATAAAAGTAGAAAAATATTTATAATTAAAATATAATTTAATTTAGTCACATTCAACTTAATTTAGTCACATGATTGGATTCTAGAGAAATTCCGAATTGCACAGTAATAGCTGTAGAATATGTGCTTTTTGACTTATTTCTCATCCGAATTTGGAAAAATATTTAACACACAAATTGTAGGTCTTGGTCTTAGATTTCCGAAGATATACAATTTATAAAAATCGGAGTTCGTATGAGAAAGTTATGGCCCAAATACCATGTACTGTTTGGAGTGAAATATTTTACAGTTTCGTATCAGAATTTCGAGGAATTCACCGATTGTCCTTAAAGTCATTCCATGAATGTACATGTGCTCAAACATAATTTATATTATACAATACTCGTCCCACTATGTAACAGTAATCGAGATTTCCGATCGTTACATTTACTTAAGAATTTTATTTTACGGAGAAACAAACCGTTCATTAATTTATAGTTCTTGCCTTTCTAAAAAAAAATTAATGTTGATTATATCTTTAATAATTATGGTGTTAGATGAATGTAAGAGAGATAATCAGATAAGCTTACAAATTTCTAGGTGTGTTTTGGTTTGAAAATAAGGTATTTGGTTATTAAAGTAAAAGGATTTCAGAATATATATATATATATATATATATAATTTGAAAAGTGATACACATATATCACGAAAATATTTACACCATTCTCAATGTAGTTACAGTAATCGCTACAGTGATCACTGTAGCTACAATGAGAGAGGTAATTATTTTCGAGATAAATGTATATGTGTTTATTATTTTTGATAAAATTTAAATACATTATTGGATCGTAAATGTAAAATTTCCAAAATGTCGTCATAGTGATTCATCGATGCTTTGCAGAAGCTGACAAGCTAAAGAGCCTCTAGTCAAGGAAAGCCCAATAAAGAATAATAAAAGCCCAAGTATGGTCCTTGATTGCTTATCCAAAATGGTCTAATTTACAAGGAGGCACATTAGACATAAAAAAAATAAAAATAAAAATGATTAGTATTGTTGTATGATGAATTAATAGGATATGTGTTAGGGTATACATTTAGCTAGTATTTAGTATTGTTAGACTAGAACACGGTTCCGTTCGGAATCGAAATCGAACCGGTTGGAATCGACCGATTTTGGTTCCAATCGGTTTCGAAATTGGTTTTGTTCTGTTCGGTTAGGGTTCGACCCTAGCAGAACCGAACAGAATCAGACGATTCCAACTGTTCTAACCGAAACTGTTGGAACTGTAGTGTCTAATGGCTATTAGCCGTTGGGCAGACCCTACACAGTGAGGGCAGAGAGCCGTTGGCTCCTTGCCCTAAAAAAAAATATTTTTTAAAATCTAATTACAAAATTACCCTTAATAACATTAATAAAATGACTAATTTTATGGGCAATTTAGGTATTGACACGCTCAAAAGTGGTTATTTACTCTTTAGTATAAGAGTGTTGAAGTAATAAAATAACTTGGTAAGACCAGGGTCGATCCACATGGAATAGATTTAGTAAAATAAAATAATAATTTGAGTGAACAATAAAATGACTGGATTGTTTGAAGTGATTGAAAATTTTAATTTAAACTGCAATAATAAAATAAAATAATGGGGGTTAGAAGATCCTATTTTAATATTTCAAATTTAGAAATCTCACTTTTTATAATATGTAAATTTTCATTATTACCCAATTAATTTATTTCATGGATTAATTATACCAAAATAAATAAAATCAGCCATAAAGACGGTGATAACTTTTTTCTATAACAAGTCCAGTTAGGTATTCAATTATTCCAAATAAATAAAACCAGCTATATAGGTGGCAACAAGGTTTGTCAATAATTAATCCAGAATTAAATTAAATATTAATCATTAGATTATAATTTCTATATTATAATATAAGTGATATTAATCTAAATTTTCATATTAAAAGCTTCACCATTTTCCCAGCAAAAAGAAATTAGCTACTCATTATTTGAATAAAAAACACACATTATTTTATTATTAAAAAAAAGAAATTACAAGAAAAAACTTACAAAAATAAAACACACAAGAGCTGGATCCCTTCACAAAATTTCAGAGAGAATCGTTTGAAGGAAGCTGAGGAAAATGAGGTGCAGAGCTAAGGGTGGCAATGGGCCAGGCTGGGCCCGGGCTTTGATAAACCCGACCCGAGCCCGTAAATTATTCTTTTGGCCCGAGCCCGTGAAAAGCTTGGCCCGAGCGTCTACCGGGCTTGGCTCCGACCCGATTTTTTATTAATAAAAAATTTAAATATATTTTTAATTCATTATATAAATATTTATATATATACAATTTATTATATACATATAAATATAAATATATATAATATTTTTTAAGCCCGGACCGGGCCAGGCCTAGGCTTAATGTGCTAGGTCCGGCCCGAGATTTTTTACCCCCGGGCCGGACCGGGCACAGGCTTTTTTGACACCCTTATGTAGAGCACCTCATTTTATAGAAATTTCCTCTACCATTTCCTCCACCATTTTCTCCACCATTGTCTCCACCAAACATGCAAGCATGTTTGATGGAAGTTTGATAATTGTAGATTGTCATTTTTTTTTTATAATGACTTTAATAATTACATATAACACACTTTGATTTTTCATCAATTTCTATCTTGAAAACTTCAGAATTAGAAATTCTTATGAACAATAAAGTTGTAGATCATTGAGTCTTATTTCATATGGAAATGGAATCACTTCATTCTGATATCGAAATATAAAGTTATGTCCAAAATATGAATATTGCGTAGGGTTGAAATTTCTGAATTTGTACACTGTTAGAACACTCTTTCAAGTTTTTGGCCTCCAAAATCCAAATGTCATGTCCATTTTTCTAGTTATGCATCCAAAGTATTATTTCACCTAGATAAAAAATAAAAATAAAAATCACAATAAAAATATATAAAACATAAATTTAATTAATATGCTAAATTAAGGGGATAAATGAAACTACAAGTGTAAAATGATTGATTTTTCTTTTAATAAATTAATAATTATTTTCTTTCTTTCTAAATGATCAAACAAGTAAATTCTTTTGTACTTTTTACTCTTCTTCCATACACACATAAAACAAGATATCAATCAATTCATTGTGCCCATAAAAAAAAGAGTAATATTTTTGTTCTAGAGTTATATCAGAATTCACACCATTTTGGCAATGGAAAATTATTTATAAATACAAAAATAGTTTTTTTTAAAAAAAAAAAACTATAATACATCTTCAATTCTTGTAGCGAGCTTTGAGCCAATGACTCACAAACCAATTAGCTTTAGGGCACTAGGTGTTAAGACACCAGTACAGACTTAATTGTTGGGATCTTAGATGTTAAAAAGAAGAAGTGTCTGATTTCCTTAAGCTTTCTCTTTAATCTATGTAACGAGCTTTGAGCCAGTGACTCCCAGACCAGTTGGCCTTAGGGAACTAAATGTTAAAACACATCTATGGGCTTAATTGCTCGAGTGAGAGAGGTTACGAAATCAAACTTATTCACACACTTTTTTTTACAAATTCAAGCTCTACCATTTTACGTGAACAATCACTGCTTGCTGAGGCAAGATGTCCAGTTACTAAGTAAAAGCATGACTAATTTTTTTTTAATAAAAACACAAAGTCCACTGCCTTTAAGTGCTATATCCAACAAATTAGAGAACTGAATATTATAAAATTTTCACTTACAACTCATGATCATATGTTACAATGTATGTTGATAATACATGTCAAATGAGCTTATGAAGATCAAATTTAATCAATATTATGGAGAATTTATAAATTTAAATGATTCAAAAAGAAAGGAAAAAAATAATTTGTTACGAATTATTTTGAGATGCGTCTCAGTAGCGAAAACTCCTTACACAACCACCTCTGAACAACAATTTCACTTGGTTAGTGATGAGTGGAAAATATATCAATATTTACTGCCCTTTTTACTTAATATTTTGTATAATATCTCGAATTTTGTGAATATTTTGATGTGTCTTATGTTATTTTGTAGATAAATAAGATTTCGGGACTCAATGGAATCAAATCGGGGCCAAAACGGTGAAAAACGGATGAAAACGGGAAAAATGGGAAATTTAATATTCACGCATCGCAACACGCACACTTCTCTGTGTCGCGACGCGCTTCAAATATTCAGCTGCAAACACGCGTCATCACGTGCGTCATCACCACGTCATCATGACGTCAGCATAATAATTCATCTGCCGACACTCGTCATCATGACGTCAGCACAATTATTAATTTACCGACAACCGCCATCTACTTAGCGCGCATCGCGACACAAAAGCCCTTTGCATCGCGACGTGGCCCATTTTTGGAGCCTATAAATAGAGGCTGAAATCAAAGGAATTCTTCATACTTTCTTCTATGGAATTTCCTTAGAATACTAAGAAAAGAGTATATTGTTTGTTTAATTTTAGTTTTCTTGTATTTAATTTTTATTTTAGTAATAAAACTTTGTTTGTTTTACTTAAAACATGAGTAGGTAACTTATTTCTGCTGGGGTGAAAAGTTGAAATTTTTATTATGATAGTTTAGATTAATCTCTCTTATTTATAATATATAAATTATCTTAAAACCTGACTTACCGCCTTATGGTCGGTTGAACTTAATTAAATTAATTTTAACCTGACTTAATTGGATACCGCCTTTATGGTCAGTTGGACTTAATTAAAATATGACTTAATCAGGGTACCGCTTATATGGTCAGTTGGTAATATAATAAAAATTTATATATTATAATAATGGAGATTTCTAAATTGGAAATAATAAAAGTGGATCTCCAAACCCCAGCATTTTATTTCATTGTTGTAATTTTTACCTTTTTTAGTTTTCAACTTGTTTTATGTTGTCTTTAGTAGTCATAGATATGTGTTGTAACTAAATACATTGTCTAGGGTTATGATGAAAACCAATATCAATGATTTAATAAGTTGACTTTTCTTATGTCTTGTGTGATGTTTTGGTTTATTTATTGAGTCTAGTTCTTAATGCTTCTTATTAATTGGTCACTAATAAGATTGATTAGGTAAAGTTAAAATGAACTTGAAAAAGGGATTTTAGGTTTAGCCGTAAAATCAATAGCTCATGATCTCACATTCACCTTAGAGATTTCATTCCAGGATTGGAATATACCTGTCGGTCGTGGGTAGCCATAATTGGAACTTAAACTTAATGAATTTCAGAGTTTCTTAATTAATATAGGAATATAGATAATTGGGTTACTTTGGGTGTTTGCATCTGACCATCGGAAGAGGCTTTTGCATAACTTCGTGTTCCGGGTTAATAAACTAACATATTACACAAGCATAAGGTAATCAACTCATCCTTAGAAGATATTGGTAGGATTCACAACCCTGGATATTTTCATATTATTATTTAAAACTTAAAATCTACCTCAGTTTTATTTACTTGTTTGTTTTAGATAAAAATCATCATCCAACCAACAATCAAATCAATTAGATACGTGTAAAAATTTAGCTTCATAAATTAAAAGCATAGATATTAACTCATCGTGGGGTAGATACAATTTATACTACTTGAGCGATAAGTGAGCTTACGTAACGTGTGAGTTTACCACCGATCAAGTTTTTGGCGCCGTTACCGGAGACTTATTTATCTTTTACTATTAATTTTGGGGTTAGATACTTTACTTGTATCTAATTTATTTTTACTTATTATTTTTATTTTCTTGTGTTTCAGGTTCTCAAACACTACATGAGAAGAACCAGAAGCTTTGAAATCCATCCGCTTGACCCAGAAATTGAAAGAACTAAAAGACAATTGAGAAGGGAAAGGCGAGAAGATCAAGAAGCACTGATCAACGTGAAAAATCAAGAACCTGAACCTTTAGAAGTTGCACCACCAATTCCCATTTGAGACAGAACAATTCTGGTGGTTGACGGCTTCATATCATGTATTGTACTTCTTATCTTACCTGCAAATGCTTGTGACATAAAAATATGCATTCAGATGATACAACAATCAGTTCAGTTTGGGGGAAGTGCAACTGAAGATCCTAATGCCCACATCAATAACTTCCCGGAAGTTTGTGGCACATTCAATTACAACCGAGCGGCAGAAGAAGCAATGCGTCTGCGAGTGTTCCCATATTCCTTGAAAGACAGAGCTAAGGCTTGGCTCCATTCACTACCAGTATGTTCCATCACAACTTGGAACACTCTTGCCAGCAAATTCCTTACAAAATACTTCCCCCAACCAGAACAGTAAAATTGAGATATGACATCACATCCTTTATGCAATATGACTCAAAATCCCTCTGCGAAGCATGGGAAAGATACAAGGAATTGCTTCGAAAATATCCTCACCATGAAATTGTAAAGTGGCAACAAGTCCAAACCTTCTACAATGGGATTTCTGGACTAATGAGAACCACAAAAGATGTTGTTGTTGGAAGAGCATTAATGGCGAAAGGAGAATATCAAGCCTGTGACTTAATTGTAAAAATGACCAACAATAATTCTGTATGGCCAACAGAGAGGAGCATGATCCATCGAATAGTAGGAATCCATGAAGTAGGAACCAACTGTTAGGGTTGGTGCTCGGAGCACCAATCCAGATCGTATTTATGATCGATTCATGAATATGAAATATTACTTTTCATAATATTACGTATTTAAGGTAGCACCTCTTGTCTCTTATATATATGTTCGATCTAATTTAGATTAAGTTGAAACTAAAAGGTTTAATGATGTGTATATTAGACAAAGACTCAAGAATATATATTGTAGTGCGCAGTTATAACGTAATTTATAATTGACATTGGGATGTGTCACTACTATAGATATATTCTCAAAAAAAGTTCCTGGTCAAGATTTACTGACACAGGTCGGTTGGTAAAATCTGCTGAGACCAGTACATGTCGTATATTTAGACTTGGTGTGATGGTTTGTCCCAATGAATCATCAGTCTTGGGAGACTCGTATAGATATGTAGGTGTTTATTTGATAAACACTGAATGACTCATCGGAAGATTCCTAATAAAGGGTACACCTATGTTAATAGGAATCTTCTAATTTGAGTAGCATAGTGGTCCTTCGAATTGAGATATCATTGTGGATGAGTGAGCTATCATCTACACTTTGATGACAGTCACGTCAATGATCTTTTAAGATCAGACCTCCGTCTGTCTGTTGGGTATGGACTGGTACTCACGATATCCTGTGATGTATTCAGAGAGGATCCGTCATTCCCGTGTACGGGATATAGGCATCCACTTCGTGATACTCTAAAATCCTTGGCAAGGGTATAATGCGGAACTGTTCCGAGTATTTGCGTAGAGAATCACGATTATACGTCGCGATATACAAAATTGTACACTATGGAGATTTGACATTTTATCTATATCTCCGGTATAATTCGGATGACTTGTGATGGAGGGACTATACGTATGTGATGATCTCGACTTGTATGGTTCACAGTGGTTATTCGTGGTCGTCGTAATTTGTGAGTGGGCAAATTACGGACACGAAAATTATTTTTGTGACAGATAAACCTGAACCTAGAGAGTCCCGCTAATAAAGCACACTCGTAGAGCACTAGGGTAATTTATTACAGATAATTTGATTATTCATAATGTTACACATGCTGGGGTATTTTATTATTTAATGTGTATGTGTATATGATACATAATTTGATTAGATACACATTAGTATTAATTGGAGAATAACACTTGTACCAGTAGATTAATTAATTAAATAATTATTATTTGATTTATTAATTATAGAAATGACTAATTAAATTTTACATGTGTAATGTTATTTAGTTAATTTTATATTTGTCACAATTTAATTAATTATTATGATTAAGCTTATATTGATAAGCATGTGGCAAAATTAAAACCACACATTTGGTGCATGTTTGGCATGATTATAGCCAAGTATTGTAAAGATGGAAATGACAAAATACCCCCCAGTATTTAAAGCCAAGTTTCGACTCATTGCCCCTAGGTTTTTCATTTTGTGGTTCACTCCAAATTGTTCCAAATAAAAATGGTGATTTCAATTTGGATTTTTTTAGGGTGACTTTCGGCAGAAACAAAATGAAGGTAAGTGAGAATAAAAGATTTATTTTCATATATCTTGGCTTAATGGCCATTTGCATTTGCTGGATAAATAAGCCATTTTGGCCATTTGCTTATGAAGTGAATAAAATGCCAATTGGCCATTTGCATTTGCTGAAGTGATAGGCCATTTGGCCATTTGCTTATGAAATGATTAAATGGCCATTCATCCATTTGGATGAAGAATGATGTCCATTCGGTCACTAGGGGCTATGGTTTTTGGCTTGATTTGTTTGCTATGAAATGGTTTCATTTGAGAGAGTAAAATTAGGGTTTTTCATATGGGTTTGCTTGTCATCAAATTGAAGCATGGAAAATTGTGTTGAAAATTTATTTCAATTTGTTCCAAGTATGAAACATATGATGTAGTTTTTAATCTATGCTTGTTTGATGTATGTAGCATATTAGAAACCCTATTGATTAGCTTATTACGCATGTGTAAATAAATTAGAGAAATTAATGTAATTGATCAAATTAGGGTATTGGATACTCATTTTGCCATTCTAGAGTTATATTTGTTAGGGTTGGTGCTCAGAGTGCAAATCCGGATCGTATTTATGTCTGATTCATAAATACGAATAATTTTGTTTTTCATAATATTACTTAATTATTCGTAGCACCCTTGTCTTTTATACACTTATTCCATCTAATTACGATTATATATCTGATTATGATTATATCGAAACTAAATATGGTTTAGTGATACATGTATATTAGACAAAGACCCTAGGATTTAAAATATAGTACGCAACAACGTAGTTTGTAATTGACATTGGGAAGCGCACTATAATATGTATATCCTTAAATAAAGTTCCTGGTCAAGATTTACTAACACGTGTCGGTTAGTCAAATCCGTTGAGACCAGTACATGTCGTATATCATGACTTGGTCTGATGGTTTATCCCAGTGAACCATGAGTCTCGGGAGACTCGTATAGACATGTATGTGTTTATTTGATAAGACACTGAACGACTCACTGAAGATTTCCTAATAGATGATACACCAATGTCAATAGGAATCTTCTCGAGTTGAGCGAGCATAGTGGTCCTTTGACTTGAGATACCACAGTGGGATATATGAGTTATCTTCCACACTTTGATGGCAGTCACGTCACGGATCTATTTAGATCAGACATGCGTCTGTTCGTTGGGTGTGGAGTGATGCTCATGATATCCAGTGCGTATCAAGATAGGATCCGTCAGTACAAGGCATATGCATCCTCACGTGTTTACGATCTAGTAAATCCACGGCCGTGGTATAACTTCGGAAATTAGTTCCGAGTGTTATTTAGAGATCGTAAATTGAAAGTCGACTATATTATACCGAACGGATTTGACGTTTTCATCTATATCTCAGGTATAATATGGATAGCATGTGACGGAGAGATTATACGTATGCAATGATCTCGGCTTGCATAGTTTAGCGAGATTATATGTGGTCATCATAATTCATGAGTGGGTGGATTATGGACACCAAATTGGATTTCGTGACGGATAAGCCTAAACTTAGAGAGTCCTACAATATGAAGTGTACTCGTTGAGCACTTGGGCAACGCGATATGAATAATACGGATTATTCATAATATTTCATCGGATTAAGTGAATTAATTCGAGTCGTTTAAATGGTTAAACGATAACACGTGCATAGGGGCAATTTTAGTCAATCGTAATTATTATGTATTTGTATTTGATACATAATACGATTAGATACACATTAATTATTCGTCAAATGAGATTTTGACACATGTCATAATATATGTATTTGTTATTTATTGTAAGTAAAAATATATATATATATATATATATATATATATAATAATAATTATATTAATTGATTATTTGGATATTTAATTGTTAAATATTTGAATAATTAATTAATTAAAATTTTTCCATAAATGTTATGGAATTTGTCCAATTATGATTGGTTCAAGTGGCATGACTTTATTAGGCTTATGTGTACAAATTTGATTTGTTTAACATAAAGCTTATCCTTTTATCATTTTAATTTAATGAAATTGAAAAGGAAAATTGACCATTTTGCCCCCCCAAAGAGTCGGTCATTAGGTTTCAAAAAGGGAAATTGTTTTCTTCATCATCTAACCTAACTCCATGACCGAATGAGCTCTCAAAATGGGTCTCAAAATTCTGTTTGAAGAATCCATGAAGAATTGAAGGAAAGTCAAAGAAAAAAACGTAGGAAACAAAAGATTAAAGGTACTACTTGAACCCTAAGCTTAGAAATTTAGTTTATTGTTTCTTGATGATTTAGAAAGGTTCTAGGGTTCCTTCAATTCTGAAAAATTAGGGCTTTTGGTTGTGGATGATGAATTGGAAGCTTGTGTGTATGTGTGAAGTCTAGTTGGATGGAATTATTGTAATTAGTATCCAATTTGGTCATTAGATGACATGTTGTCATTCTAAAGTGTTATGACCACTCTTGTAATGCCTATAATTATTCTTAGGTTGTTCATATGTGGTGACTTGATTTGGTATTTTGATTAATTGATTTAATCTTGAAAAATTGGATTTAAAGCATGAAAAATCTTAATTTTCGGCTATGGATCAGATCTGTGCAAACTGGAAATTTTGTGATGAAAATAATGTGTTATGAATGTATTGGATGTATTTTGGGAGTTGGAACAATTGCCGGAAAGTGTTTCAGAGTTGAAATAAGCGAAAACGGCCAAAAACGGCGTTATCGGGTGACTTTTGAGCCAACCGGGTGACGGCTGCCCAAACAGTGAGTTCGTCACTATTCGGGCAGCCCATGGACTGCCCTAACACTATTGGGGCTCACCTGGGCAGTCTTCATAAGTGTTGGGGGTGGTCGGTTCGGTCAAAAATGTGTTTTGCGTCATTTTGCGGAAAAATATTTTTCGTAAAAGTTTCGCGAAGTTTCTATTGAATTAATGTCGCTATCTGATATAGAATAAATAGCTTTAGGTGAAATATAAATAAATTATTCATATTAGATATTGAATAATTTATTCGGTAATTTGGAAAAGTTTTAAATTACGATTTCGTCCGAATCACGCTTCCGCTGTGCCCATCGCCTAAAACCCCAATAAAATTAGCCACTCATAAGTGACGTAGAATTGTTTTAAAGTAACTTTATGGTGGTACTTTTTGGATTGATCAAATCGGATTTGATTATGGTAATGAATTGAATTAATTTGAGAGTTAATTGATTAATTTGTAATTAATTCAATTTGGCTTTATTTGTGAAATTAAGTTGTTGTGGATGTAATTGATTATATAATAATGCATAGGAAAAATTTCTAAAATTTTCGGAATTATTTCGGAAGTGTTTTGGGAATTTTTCGTAAAATCGCATTAAGGGAAAAATTGTAATTTGGTGAAATTATGATACATATGAATGTCTTGAGAGATTTGGGAAAAATACAGATTTATAATTGGTATACGATACCAATTATTCATCGGGACTGTTAAAAGTTTTAAAAGTTAGCCGCGCTTCCGCCCGAATAACCCCATCAAAAATGGTATCAGAGCGAGTTTGGTCCTGCATCCATAATTTAATTCATGTATAATATATGATATTAAATCCAAATCTGATTTACACATGCTAGTGATCTGGATATAAATGGATTTTTGGGGCTTAACCTAAATCGTGCCAACGCTGTGTGGGTGTGGCTTATAAGAATCCTTGTTAATTCGGATTACTAATATATATTTGATGTAGATTTGAAAGCCAAAAAAACCATTTTTGGAAATCCCCATTAAATAAGGTTTTATAGTAACTAGTGTTAGGGAACACTTGTTTCTAGGTATGCCTTGTCAATACGGATGTGAATGTTTTCCTGATGCTATATCTGTATCGTGCCAAAGCTGTGCAGTTATGGTTGACGGTAGTTCTTTTGCTTCGGGAGAACTTATTCGATAAGAGGTAAATTCAAGTAAAAGTGGAAACCTTGAACGTGCCAAAGCTGTCAAGACAACATCAGTATCTTGAATTTATCATTAACAAGTATTGCCTTGAATACGCCTCCTTGTGAACGTACCAAAGCTGTCACAACGAGAAACGGTTCAGGACCGAAATCAGGAGTCACATTGAGTGTGATTGACAATGTGTTGTCTACCTGTGAATATACGCAGGCGAGAACGTGCCTAAGCTATGAGCCGAAACATATTCATGAGGTCCACTTCCCACTATAGAATTCAATTTAATTATTGAATTCTCTTTTTCCATTGGAGATTATGGTATTACGTAAAGTAGTGGGAGACACTGTTGGGTTAAAAATCCTTAACCTAGGCAGTGACTAATATTATGGAAATGACCATTTATCTCTCATTTATTCTGTTGTAAAAACTGAAAATCTTATCTATTGAATGCATGTATATTTGATATATTTTTTGTTTCTAGTTTTTCTTCTGGTTGCGAGTTTCTAGAATTGGTTCTAAAATTAATCAGGCTATGATATTATTTTAGATTAATCTAAACCATTAGAATTGTTGTTCCGGTTCTCATAGAGAATCAAAATGGTTAGTGATTTAACTGTTAAGTCATTATAGACAATCTGAATAAATATCTAATTGAGGATATAACCTTACAAAGAGAGAATTGTTTCTTGTAAATTAAGGATTGACAAAAATTATTTATGTCTTGATATCCTTGACTAGCATGAAGAAAAACCCATTAGTTTTTGTTTGCTTATCAATGATATTTCTTGGCTTTAATGACCTTTAGAGGTTACGTGTTTAGCATTTTCTGCCTATAATACATTTGCAATGGTTGTAGATGTTTGAAGGCAAATTAGAAAGCTGTAGAAATGAGATATATAGTTATATGTAGAGAATATGGATTCTCAAGACACGGTAGCTGAGAGTATAGGATAATCTATCTCCCATCTAGTTGTTAAAATATTATATTACAACTATTAGGATATTTCATATCAGAACTTATAACACAAACGTTATCATTTTCTGTCTGACATAGAGGGTAGTTGTGTTTACGCTTGGAATTGTCCCTTATATTTACACAATATTGATAACGTTTTGGATAGTTATTTGTCTTTGGGGTACAATTGTTACATATTTTATGCAGCTAGTAGTGTCATTGATGTATGGACAAACATTAAGAAAATATTTTGGTAACAAAATAAGTTAGAATTGTAGTATGAGACTACATATTTTTTGAACTATTACATATGATGTATGTAGTTTAATAAAATTAAATTACTCTAGGTAGATTTCTTTACTTCATAACTGAGTTGGTGAATAGTCACGACTTAGTTACGTGTTTCCAAAGAAACACAGATTGAATACCTTGAAGGTTTCAGAGAATTTTCAATTTATTCTAACGAGATGTGGATTGAATATTTTGAATGGTCCAAAATGACATGATCTGAAGTTTTGAAAATTTGTACCTTAAAATTCACCGCAGTCTTTGAATAGTTCAAAGATGTTTGATAGGATCAAACAAGGTGAATTAATAAGCAATAATGTTCTAAAGTTATTTTATACACGAATATGATTCTTACTCAATATATTCTTCCTACAAATTTCATTGCGGTGGAATTTTCGAGTGGAAGAAGTCGAATTATATTTGATACGTTTCGACTGATATTGAGTATTACCGAATTATTTTTATACTTTTGGGACTACACTCCAGCAACACTTTTTATCTTATTAATTTTGGTTCTAAAATTTCTACAGTTACATATATGATATGCATAGGTAGAAATCTGAATCTTGAATTGTTCAAGACTTGGAATTTCCATTTATATCATGGTTACACAATTGAAATACTTGTACCTCAGAGGTACGAATATAGTTTCTTATTTGTTATATTAAATAGAATATTGTATTCCATTTGATAGAATATCTTTTCTACAACATCAAAAAATAAAAAGTTTGTTACTTGATATGTCACATTAGATGTGATGGTTGTAGAAAAGACTTGTCTTTTGTATTCAATTGAAAGAATGATAAACTGTATTTGAAACCATATAATCAATTAGATGAAATACCCTTTGACACCCTCCTTATAAGTATGGTATTTGATACTTTATGGTTTAAATATTTTCTTATGGAAGAAAACTATCATATAACTTATAGTGGGAATGATATTTGATATTGTTATCGGAATAAAGCATATGACCATATATTTAGGATTGTTCTAGGCTTACTATAATCAAGTTTTGAACTTGATTGAGCTTCTCATATGAATTGTTCAAAATTATGTAAATAGTTTACGCAACGGAAGCAATATGAGCTAATAAAGGTTTGACCTTAATAGTTTGACAATGTGAGAGTTTATACTCGAGGATCTACTATAGATTCTGAGAAAACTTCTTTCTAGTCGCACTAATAGAATAATTTGGATCTGTTTGTTAATGCTAATACTAAACTGTGCATTTTAGCTAAGCATACAAAATGGTGTTTCTAAATAGTTTCTTCGTCGAAGAGATCCATTGAGATTTCTTTGTTTGGAGAGTTCCATTGTGGAATGGCCCTGGAGTTTATATTTTGCTAAGATCGTAGTTTGGTATGTTAGCTTATCAGAGTCAATGTGTATACTCAGAAGAGCTTTTCGGATAAGTGTGCTCTCTGATTTTGATGAGAATTAGATTCTCCGATTCTATTCAAATATAGAGAATACAAGTGTCAGTAGGGTCAATGGGAGTGTACAGTTAACTATCCAGCACTATATCGTGCTAACAAATCATTATTAACGTAATAATGATATGTTATTTAGGTGAATGGTTTACCTAAAGCATCTTCTTTATCCATGGATTTGCCATTGTGAGTTTTCTTTTAGTTTTATATTTATATAAAACTGAGAGACATGTGAGATACTCTCAGTAGTCGTCCATCAAATTTGATCCGATAAAAGACATGATTACACTGTCTGTGTGACAGATAGTGTAACTGTGAGACAGTTTGAGTATGTCATATATATATAGTATTTGTCTTTCGTAGAAGATGTTTTCTTCAGTCTAAAGAGATTGATTGAAATGTACAATCAATTTCTTATACATCATGGGATGGTAGCATAATGAATATTATATTTTGTATGATTATATATATCATCTTAGTCGTAATTGTTACAAGCTATTTTGATATGCTATTAATCATACGATGGTTATGAAATTTATTTCGGGATATCTATGAGATATTAAGGATATATTTCAAATTCAATGAGATTGTCACTTACAACCATTACTATCATTGAGATCAAGCTCTGAGTTTGATATTGACTATAGCGGGAGATATTTGAGTTTGTTTGGAAAACTTAATATTAGATAGTGGACCTACTCTCTTATGTCGTCCTCTTGAGTGCTAGGTAAGCTCTTGAGGGCCATGCGTATATGATACACATTGAGATGTGTATACGATACCATGGATTGACACTAGAGCAAGTGAGAGAAATTGTTAGGGTTGGTGCTCGGAGCGCCAATCCGGATCATATTTATGATCGATTCATGAATATGAACTATTACTTTTTCCAAAATATTACGTATTTATGGTAGCACCTCTTGTCTATTATATATATGTTCAATCTAATTTAGATTAGGTTGAAACTAAAAGGTTTAGTGATGTGTATATTAGAAAAAGACCCAAGAATATATATTGTAGTGAGCAGTTATAACGTAATTTTTAATTGACATTATGAGGTGTCGCTACTAAAGATATATTCTCAAATAAAGTTCCTGGTCAAGATTTACTGACACGGGTCGGTTAGTAAAATCTGTTGAGACCAGTACATGTCGTATATTGAGACTTGGTCTGATAGTTTGTACCAATGAACCATGAGTCTTGGGAGACTTGTATAGATATGTAGGTGTTTATTTGATAAACACCGAATGACTCATCGGAAGATTCCTAATAGAGGGTACACCTACGTTAATAGGAATATTCGTGAGTCGAGTAGCATAGTGGTCTTTCGACTTGAGATACCATTGTGGATGTGTGAGCTATCCTCCACACTTTGACGACAGTCATGTCAACGATCTTTTTAGATCAGACCTCCGCCTGTCTGTTGGGTGTGGACTGACGCTCTCGATATCCTGTGATGTATCCAGAGAGGATCCGTCAGTCCGGTGTACGAGATATAGGAATCCACTTCGTGATACTCTAAAATCATTGGCCAGGGTATACTGCGGAACTGTTCCGAGTATCTGCGTAGAGAATCACGATTATATGTCGCGATATACAGAATTGTACACTATAGAGATTTGACGTTTTATCTATATCTCCAGTACAATTCGGATGACCTGTGACGGATGGACTATACGCATGTGCTGATCTTGATTTGTATGGTTCAGAGTGGCTATTTGTGGTCGTCGTAATTTGCGAGTGGGAAAATTACAGACATGAAAATTATTTTTGTGACAGATACACCTGAACCTAGAGAGTCCCGCTAATAAAGCACACTCGTAGAGCACTAGGGCAATTTATTACGGATTATTTGATTATTCATAATGTTACACATGCTGGGGTATTTTATTATTTAATGTGTATGTATATATGATACATAATTTGATTAGATACACATTAGTATTAATTGGAGAATAACACTTATACAAGTAGAATTAATTAATTAATTTATTATTATTTGATTAATTAATTATACAATGACTAATTAAATCTTACATGTGTTAGTCACATGTGTAATGTTATTTAGTTAATTTTATATTTGTCACAATTTAATTAATTAATATGATTAAGCTTATATTGATAAGCATGTGGCAAATGCCCCTAGGTTTTTCATTTTGTGGTTCACTCCAAATTGTTCCAAATAAAAATGGTGATTTCAATTTGGAATTTCTTAGGGTGACTTTCGGCAGAAACAAAATGAAGGTAAGTGAGAATAAAAGATTTATTTTCATATATCTTGGCTTAATGGCCATTTGCATTTGCTGGATAAATAAGCCATTTTGGCCATTTGCATACGAAGCGAATAAAAGGCCAATTGGCCATTTGCATTTGCTGAAGTGATAGGCCATTTGGCCATTTCCTTATGAAATGATTAAATGGCCATTCATCCATTTTGATGAAGAATGATGTCCATTCGGTCATTAGGGGCTATGGTTTTTGGCTTGATTTGTTTGCTATGAAATGGTTTCATTTGAGAGAGTAAAATTAGGGTTTTTCATATGGGTTTGCTTGTCATCAAATTGAAGCATGGAAAATAAAGATTTGGACCTCAAACAATGGTTAGAAGGAATTAAGGTAATTCCTCATTTCCTTTGTGTTGAAAATTATTTTAATTTGTTCCAAGTATGAAACATATGATATAGCTTTTAATCTATGCTTGTTTGATGTATGTATCATATTAGAAACCATATTGATTAGCTTATTACGCATGTGTAAATAAATTAGGGCAATTAATGTAATTAACCCAATTAGGGTATTAGATACTCATTTTGCCATTTTAGAGTTATATTAGTCACTCATAAGTGACCTAGAATTGTTTTAGAATAACTTTATGGTGGGACTTGTTGGATTGATCAAATCGGATTTGAATATGGTAATGAATTGAATTAATTTGAGAATTAATTTGATTAATTGTAATTAATTCAATTGGCTTAATTTGTGAAATTGAGTTGTTGGGGATGTAATGATTATATAATAATACGTAGGAAAAATTTCTAGAATTTTCGGAATTGTTTCAGAAGTGTTTTGAGAATTTTCCGTAAAATCGCATTAAGGGAAAAAATTATAATTTGGTGAAATTATGATACTTATGAATGTCATTAGAGATTTGGGCAAAATACGGATTTATAATTGGTATATGATACAAATTATTCATCAGGACTGTTAAAAGTTTTAAAAGTCGATTTTACCCGATAATTGCGCTTCCGCCCGAATAAACCCATCACCAACTCAGCTGTGAATGCCAAGCTGGATCAGATATGCAAATGCCTGGAAACTCTTAGGATGCATGTTAATGCTGGATCCACAAGTTCACCATATGGAGGAGTATGGGTGTTCACGGGTCGGGCCGGGTTTTTTGAAATTTTATGAGACCTGATCGGGTCGGGTCACAAGAAGTTCGGGTTGCGGGTCGGGTCACGAGAAGTTCAGGTTGCGGGTCGAGTCACGCGAAGGTATATCCCGATCGGGTTCGGGTCGGGTCAGATCGTCTGGTCGGCGGAAATTTTTTTTTTAATGAATTAATTATTTTGAAATACAAATATTTGTTATTTTATGTCTCAAAAATTATCATAAATATAAAGTTTTAATACAACAAAAATAATAAATAAATGAAATAAAAGTAAAAACTTTAAAAATAATAATAAAATTTTTAGAAAAATAGAAAAATAATAAAAATACTATAGGGTCGGGTCAGGTCGGGTTTTAGTATCAAACCCATTGCCCAACCCAAAAATTTCGGGTCGGGTTGAAAATTTGCAATTTTTTTGGACCAGCGCGGGTCGGGTCGGGTCAAGTTGGGTCGCGGGTTGACCCGGCCCTATGGACACCCCTATAGAGGAGTACCAGAGGCAGAATCTTACAACCAACATGATGAGACTGCGAACTATGTCAGCAACTTCAACAGACAGGGAAACAATCCATATTCAAATACCTATAACCTAGGTTGGAGGAATCATCCCAATTTCGCATGGAGCAACACTTCAGGGCAAAGGAACAATCCACCACCTAGATTCCAACAGCAGAATAAAGGCCACAAGTATGAAAAAGAACCAGGAATAACATAAGTGCTTGCCCAAATGAAAAACAAGAAGCCAAATATGACGCTTTAGCAGTTGTGGTTCAAAATCAAACAGCTTCTATAAAGGCACGAGAGAATCAAATGGGACAACTGGCCAATGCTCAGAGTTACAGACCGCAAGGTACCCTTCCTAGCAACATAGAACCAAATCCAAGGAATAGAGGGAATGAGCAATATCATGTCATCACTTTAAAAAGTGGCACTGAAATCAACAAAGATGTTGGAGTCAAGGCATCTACTGAGGAAGTTTCAAAAGAAAGCAGCGAAACAGATCCACAGATGGAGGAAAAAGAGGCAAAAGAAAATGATCGAGAAAGATTTACTCCATCTCCAACTTTTCCACAGCATCTCCAGAAACACAAATTGGACAAGCAATTTGCTCGATTCCTGGAGATTTTCAAAAAGTTGCATATCAATATTCCATTTGCAGAAGCGTTGGAGAGATGCCCAGTTATGTCAAATTCATGAAAGACATTCTGTCACGAAAGCGAAGATTGGGAGATTACGAGCGTGTAGCATTGACAGAAGAATACAACACCATCATTCAGAGGAAGTTTCCCCCAAAGTTGAAGGATTTGGCAGTTTCACCATCCTTTGCACTATAGGAGAACATTACTTCGGTAAGGCTTTGTGTGATTTAGGTACTAGTATTAACTTGATGCCTTTGTCCATTTAGAGAAAACTACTGCTTGGAGAAGCAAAGCCCACCTTAGTTGCTCTGCAACTTGCTGATAGATCACTCACATTTCCAAAAGGTTTAGTGGAAGATGTGCTGGTCAAAGTCGACAAATTCATTTTCCCAGCAGATTTCATTGTCCTTGACATGGAAGAAGACAGAGACGTACCTATCATCCTTGGGAGACCATTCTTGGCTACAGTCGAACCATTATTGATGTACAAAAAGGTGAACTAACCATGAGGGTACATGACCAAAAAGTAACATTCAATGTTTTCAAAGCCATGAAATTCCAAATGATGAACGAGATGATGAATGTTTCAGACTTGATGTAATAGATAGTATCATCCAGAACACATATGCAATGCAGCTTTCCACTGACAAACTTTAAGCATGCATCGCCAACATGACTGACAGAAAATTAGATGATGAGATTCTATAATGTATCAACTATCTTGATGGAGCCTCTCACTTTAGATCGACACCACATGTGGAAAGCTTGGAATTACGGAAAAAAGAAAGAATCAATCCCTCAATTGAAGAGCCACCGCAGCTGGAACTAAAGCCACTTCCGAGCCATCTCTGGTATGCATACTTGGAAAACTCTTCTGATTTACCTGTGATTATTTCTTTTTCACTAACATGGGTACAGGAAGATAAGTTGATACGCGAGCACAAGAAAGCTATTGGCTGGACTATAGTAGACATTTGAGGCATTAGTCCATCATTTTACATGCACAAAATCCTGATGAACGATGAATACAAAGCCACAGTGGAGCATCAACAGAGACTGAATCCAATCATGAAAGAAGTAGTAAAGAAAGAAATCATCAATTGGTTAAATGCAGACATCATTTACCCCATCTCTAACAGCTCTTGAGTAGGTCCTATGCAATACGTACCCAAAAAATGAGGAATAATTGTAGTCACCAATGAAAAGAACGAGCTGATTCCAACAAAAATAGTGACTGGATGAAGAGTGTGTATGGACTACAGGAAGTTGAACAAAGCAACACAGAATGATCATTTCCCGCTACCATTCATTGACTAGATGCTAGACAGACTGGCAGGACATTATTTCTACTATTTTCTGGATAGATACTCGGGGTACAATCAGATTGCCATCGCCCTAGAAGATTAGGAGAAAATAACTTTCACATGCTTGTATGGTACTTTTGCTTTTCCGCAGGATGCCATTTGGACTCTGTAATGCTCATGCCACATTTCAACGTTGCATGATGGCCATATTTTCAGACATGATAGAACAAAGCGTGGATGTCTTCATGGATGACTTCTCAGTATTTGGAGACTCGTTCGACCACTACTTGCAAAATCTGGAAAAAATGTTACAAAGATGTGAGGATACAAATCTGGTACTGAACTGAGAGAAATGCCACTTTATGGTGCATGAAGGCATTGTCCTAGGACATCAGATCTCACATAAAGGAATTGAGTTAGACAAAACAGAGATCAATACGATAGAGAAACTACCTTCATTATCATCCTTCAAAGGGATTCAAAGTTTTCTCGGGCATGTAGGAATTTACAGGAGATTTATCAAGGATTTCTCCAAGATTGCTAAGCCTATGTGCAATCTGCTGGAGAAAGACGTGTCATTCCACTTCACCAAAGAATGCCACCATACTTTTGATATCTTTAAACAGAAGCTGGTCTCTACCCCCATCATAGTAGCACTAGATTAGACGCTCCCATTTGAAGTGATGTGCGATGCCAGTGATTTTACTATAGGTGCAGTATTGGGACAACGTAAGGCGAAAGTTTTTCACACCATTTACTATACCAACAAAACTTTTAATGAAGTACAACTCAACTACACAACAACTGAAAATGAGTTGCTCGTAGTTGTGTTTGCTTTTGATAAATTATGCTCCTATTTGCTGGGTCCCAAAGTGGTGGTCTACACAGATCATTCAGCAATCAAATACCTGATCGTGAAGAAAGATGCCAAGCCCAGATTGACAGTTGGGTGCTTCTACTGCAAGAATTTGACATGGAGATCCGAGACAGAAAGGGGACAGAAAATCAAGTGGCAGATCACTTGATTTTCTATCCTCTTTCTGTCTCGGATCTCCACGTCAAGGCTCAAAAATGGAGGTACAACTGGCAATGAACTGACAATCAAAGAAAATTTTCCAGATGAATAACTGTTTGCCATCAAGCAACAGGAAATCTCATGGTATGCTGACTATCTGAACTACATAGTATCGGGGAAATGGACATTGGAATTGACACATCAGCAACAAATTTTTTTTTTTTTCAAAGAAGTCGGTCACTATGTCTGGGATGAGCCGTACCTATTAAAATATTGTGCGGATCAATTATTGCGGCGTTGTGTACCACATGAGGAGGTCAATAATGCCCTGTAGCATTGTCACTCATCTCCATATGGCGGACACTTCAGCGGAGATAAAACTGCAGCCAAAGTCCTACAATCAGGTTTGTTCTGGCCCAATTTGTTTAAATATGCTCACTTATTCGTTCTTCAATGTGACAGGTGCCAGAGAACGGGAAATATTTCGAGGAGAAATGAAGGACCTCTTCAAAGCATTCTCGAAGTGGAGATATTTGATGTATGAGGGCTTGATTTTATGGGACCCTTTGTTCCATCATATGAAAACTTGTACATTCTGGTTGTAGTAGACTACGTCTCCAAATGGGTTGAAGCAACATCACTGCCATCAAATGACTCCAAAGTGGTGTTAAAATTCCTCAAAATGAATATTTTCACTCGCTTTGGAACACCTCGGGCAATCATCAGTGATGATGGCACACACTTCTGCAATAGATACTTCGATGCACTTCTAGCCAAATACGGAGTTACTCACAAAGTTGCCACTGCTTACCATCCGCAGTCTAGTGGTCAGGTTAAAGTTTCCAACAGAGAAATCAAAAGAATCTTGGATAAAACCGTTAGATCAATAAGGAGGCACTGGTCTACAAAATTGGATGACATATTATAGGCCTACCGGACAGCTTACAAGACACCCATTGGAATATCCCCATATCAACTGGTGTTTGGGAAAGCATGCCATCTGGCTGTGGAGCTCGAACATAAAGCGTATTGGGCACTAAAGAAGCTAAATTTTGATATACAAGCATCGGGGGAGAAACGACTCTTACAATTGAATGAATTAGAGGAATTTCGACTTCATGCTTATAAGAATGCCAAACTGTATAAAGAAAAGACCAAGAAGTGGCATGATAAAAAATAGTGCGCAGACAACTGAAACCAGGGTAGCATATGTTGTTATACTACTCAAAGTTGAAACTTTTCCCTGGCAAGTTGAAATCACGGTGGTCAGGTCCATTTGTGATTACCCAAGTGCTACCCTACGGAGTAGTTGAGATACATAACCCCAACTCCAACAACACATTCAGGGTCAGCAGCCAACGTGTCAAGCATTATTGGGGATAATCATTTGAGCGACAAAAAGAGAGTCTCACACTGGCATATCCAGCCTAACGTTTGGACAGTCATGTCTAGCTGACGACGTTAAACTTAGCGCTAGCAGGGAGGCAACTCATGCAATTTGTGTACATATTGAGAATTTATGTGTTTTATTTTTGTGTGTTTAATTTTTGTAGGAAAAATCGCAGATAGGATGGAGGAAATTCTCGCAAAACTTCACAAGTATTTTCATTCTCTCCCTCAAAACTCTCTGATGAAAGTCTACAAAGCACGCATTGAAAGAATGAGGTTTCTCATGATCCAAGATATTCTTAGTGATATTCGTTGGATAATTAAAGAACGAGTCCGCTTGGTAGGTGAGTCATCTGACTTTTTTATTTCATTTCTGTCTGGTTTAGGAAAAAGTACATATGCTAAGAAAAGAATAGATAAATGATTAGGTGTTTGTTATTAATGTGCACGTTGTACATGCAATACTCGTTGTCGTTCTTTAGGAATGACGTCTGATAATCGCGAAGATAAAATAAAATTCATTAGGGATGACATGAGTAAGGAGTCTTTAGATGACATATCATTGACTCTTAAGACGCATTCCAATGGATATGTCTATCACGCAATTCACACTTTACATACACAGTTTTGAAGAGAAAGACAATAATTGAGTTTCGAGAATCTTACTTTAAAAGACCCTATTAGCCAATTTATAAGAAAATTGGATGTGAAGCTTGTCTCTGACCCATAGAGGTCATTCAAGCCGTTACTTTCTTTGTCTTTAACTAATCATAGTGATTTTTTTTGTTATTTTCTTTTATTTTCGCCGACAAGATCCATACTTTTTGACTTTCACGATTCAATTTATTGTTCATCTAATAATTATCATTTGGCAGATACTAGTACTATTATTACTCACCCTTTTTCAGGATCTATAAATTCAGCTCGTCATTACTATCTTCAACACATCCAGAATTGAGAGAGAGTAAAGAAAAAAATGGAAGCAACTTCAAGAAGACGAGTCATGAATATCTGTGTGTTTTACGGGATTAGTTCTGGAACTAAGCCAGAATTTGTTGAGGCAGCAAAGGAATTAGGTGGAGTCATGGTAGAGAGAAATATGCATTTAGTATATGACGGTGGCAATCTTGGGCTGATGGGATACGTTTCAAAGGCTGTACATGAAGGAGGCAGTCAAGTTTTAGGAATCATCCCAAAACCTTTGGCGGATGTAAATCTTATCGGATAATCAAACGGAGAGGAATGCATCGTGCCAGGTATGTCCGAACAACTTGTTGAAATGATTAATTGTGCTGATGCTTTTATTGCTTTGTCAGGTGGCTTGAGCACGATAGAGGAAATTTTCACAGTGATATCTTGGGCAAACTTGAACATACACCAAAAACCAATTGGATTGTTTAATGTTGATGGATTTTTTGACTTTCTTTTTGTGTTTCTTGAAGATGCCATGAGAAATGGGTTCCTTTCAAAACCAATAAAAGATATCCTCTTCACTGTCAGAACAACCAATAATTTAATTGACTAACTCTTAGCCTTTGTACCAAAAATTGACCATATCATTTCCAAGATAAACTGGTCTGATAATGATTGTGGTAAAAAGTGTCAGATAAATCTGGATCTTAACTTTTAGTTTTCTTTTTAGATGTAGAATTCCACGCTAACCATGTACTGTTTTCTAAACTATTCTTCTTCTTTTTAGACATTGGGGACACTGTCTCAATTAGGTTTAGAATAGGGGAATAGTTGACTAGTATCTTATTTTTTATTTATCTTTGTGTTGTTTTTAGTCAAGAATTCAAAACAAAAAAAATTAAAAAAAAATTGTTTTGAATTTTATGTTTTTAACTTGACTAACCAGGTAGAATTGTGCTTGAGATAACTGTGTAAGGAATTTCCACTCCTGAGACGTACTCAGCCTAATTCGTAACAAGTTAATTTTTGTTTATTTCATTTTGAATTATTTAAATTCATGAATTTTCCATAATATTGACTAAATTGGATCTTCATATGCTTATTTGACAGGTATTATCAACATACATGGTAACATAAGAACATGGGTTGTAAGTGAAAGTTTGTAATATTCAGTGCTATAGTTTATTGGAAATAGCACCTAAAAACGATGGAATAAAATAAAATAAAAAAAGAAAAAGAAAATGTGTATATAAATAATTAATCATGCTTTTACTTAGTAATCGAACATCTTACCTCAGTAAGTAGTGATTGTTCGCGTCAAATGGAAAAGCCTGAGTTAATAATAATAAAGTTTCCACTTAGTAACCGGACGTCTCACCTCAATAAGCAGTAATTGTTCACGTCAAACGGTAGAACTTTTAATATCTGAGATCTGAGTAATTAAGTCCGTAGGGGTGTCTTAACACCTAGTGCCCTAAAGCTAGCTGGTTTGGGAGTCACTGACCTAAAGCTCGCTACAAGGATTGAAGATGTTAAAAAAATCAGAAAAAGATCCATTGCCAAAAAGGTGTGAATTCTGATATAACTTTAAGACAAAAATATTACTCTCTTTTCAACTACACTTATGAATATTGTGGGCACAATGATTTGAATAATACCTCGTTGGTTGTGTATATGGAGAATGGTAAAAATAATCGGAGAATTTACTTATTTGGTAATTTAGAAAGAAAGAAAACAACTAATAACTTAGATAAGAATTTTACTTGTTTAGTTACTAACTTGTTTATCTATTTATTTTGTTTTGTGTGATTGATTGTACTTTTGATTGACGTTTGTGGGTATCATCGCTGTAAGCCCTTACGAGGCTACAACTCATCTACTAGGGCCACCTAGGGGTTTAAAGGCTTGTTGCATACGCTAAATGCAACCGTGATCCCTACGAAAGTGGCTTATGTTAATTTATTTTAAAGTTGTTTATTTTATTTCATTGTATTATTTTGCTCGAGGACTAGCAAAATGTTAGGTTTGGGGGTGTGATGAGTGGAAAATATATCAATATTTACCGCCCCTTTTACTTAATATTTTACATAGTTTCTCGAGTTTTGTGAATATTTTGATGTGTTTTGTGTTATTTTGTAGATAAATAAGATTTCGGGACTCAATGGAATCAAATCGAGGCCAAAACGGTGAAAAACAGATGAAAAATGGTAAAATGGGAAATTTATTGTTCATATGTCGCGACGTGCACAATTCTCCGTGTCACGACGCACCTCAATTATTCAGCTGTCGACACACATCATCACTGTGTCATCACGTGCGTCATCACCGCATCATCATGACGTTAACACAATAATTCATCTGCCGACACGCGTCATCACTTGCGTCATCACCGCGTCATCATGACGTCAGCACAATTATTAATTTGCCGACATCCGCCATCTAGTTAGCGCGAGTGGCGACGCGGTCCGTTTTTGAAGCCTATAAATAGAGGCTTAAATCAAAGGAATTCATCATACTTTCTTCTGGGGAATTTCCTTAGAATATTAAGAAGAGAGTATCTTGTTTGTTTAATTTTAATTTTCTTGTATTTAATTTATTTTAGTAATAAAACTTTGTTTGTTTTACTTAAAGCATGAGTAAGTAACTTCTTTCTGATGGGGTGAAAAGGTGAAACTCTTATTATGATAGTTTAGATTAATCTCCCTTATTTATAATATATAAATTATCTTAAAACCTGACTTAATAGGATACCGCTTTATGGTCGGCTGGACTTAATTAAATTAATTTTAACCTGACTTAATTAGATACCGCCTTTATGGTCGGTTGAAATTAATTAAAATATGACTTAATCAGGATACCGCCTATATGGTCGGTTGTTAATATAATGCAAATTTATATATTATAATAATTGAGATTTCTAGATTGGAAATAATAAAAGTGGATCCCCAAACCCCAACATTTTATTTCATTGTTTTAATTTTTACCTTTTTAGTTTTCAACTTGTTTTATGTTGTTTAGTTTATTTTTGTCTTTAGTAGTACTAGATATGTGTTGTAACTAAATACGTTATCTAGAGTTGTAATGAAAACCAATATCAATGATTTAATAGGTTGACTTTTCTTATGTCTTATGTGATGTTTTGGTTTATTTATTGAGTCTTAATCTTAACGCTTCTTATTAATTGGCCACTAATAAGATTGATTTGGTAAACTTAAAATGAACTTGACGAATGGATTTTAGGTTTCAGCCTTAGACTCAATAGCTCACGATCTCACATTCACCTTAGAGATTTCCTTCCAGGATAGACATATATCTGTCAGGCGTGGGTAGCCGTAATTGGAACTTGAACTTAATGAATTCGGGTAACTTGATTAACATAGACATATAGTTAATTGGGTTACTTTGGGTGTTTGCATCTGACCATCGACAGAGGCTTTTGCATTTTTTCGTGTTCCAAGTTAATAAACCGACATATTGCACAAACATAAGATAATCACTTCATCTTTAGAAGAATATTGGAAGGATTAACAACCCTAAATAGTTTCATAATATTGATTACTTTTAGAATTTACTTTCGCATTGTTTTAATTACTTGTCTTTAGTGAAAATCACCAACCAAACAACAATCAAACCATACGTGTAGAAATTTAGCTTAATAAATTAATAGCATAGGTATTAAGTCTTCGTGGGATCGATACATTTTATACAACTTGAACGATACGTCCGCTTGCGTAATGTGAGTGATTTCACCGATCAGTTAGTCAAAAATTTGTTGTTAGTTGTGTGTAGTTTGTTTTTTGAAAAACACAAAAGAATATTAATATAAAATATATTTTTTTTACACACAAAATAACAACAAAGAAAAAAAATTTTTTATAAATAACAACACAAAAATGAAAATATTTTTTTGAAAGAAAAACACAACATGAAAATAAAAACTATCTAGTCAACTATCCCATCTCCCCAAACAATTTGAGACATTGTCCCCAATGTCTGAATAAGAAGAAATAAAGTTTAGAAGACATCACATGGTTTGTGTGGAATTGATAATTGAATCTACAACACTGCTAATAAAAAGAAAGGTTAAGTATTAAAACAATATAATTAAATTAAAATAGTAAATGATATATACTGATAGTTGTGATTGTGGCTCATATCTTCCTCTGGTTTTATGTCCAGTAACGGCTTGAACACCCTCTATGGGTCGAAGATATGCTTCTCATCCATTTTTCTTATAAATTGGCAAACATAGTCTTTTAAAGTTAGATTTTCGAGATTGTATTATTGTCTTTCTTTTGAAATTATGTATGTAAGTTGGGAATCAATCTATCAAATCCACTAGGATGCGTCTCAAAAGTCAATGATATATTATCTGATGACTCCTTACTTAAGTCATCTCTAACGTGTTGATTTTTTCTTCACAATTATTAGACATCATTCCTAAAGAACGATAACAAGTGTTGCACGTCCAAAATGCGCATTTATAGCAAACACCTAATTATTTAGCTCTTTGTTTCTTAGCATAGGTGTTTTTCTCCAAATTAGGTATGTAAGAGATGAATGAATCAAGAAATTTAAGGACTTCCATTTTAACCATTCTTTCTTGTAAGGTTTAACATTTTTTTGGGTGGTCGACGTGTCCTGACATTATCTTTGAAATGTATTTTTGCGTGTCAATGTTAAAGAATTAATACATTTTATATCTTTTAAAGTCCATCCAATTCTCTGTCTATATTCTCTCAATACATTAACAACTTACCTTTTTTATCGCTTGTCAAAGAATAAGAAATTATCGCAGGGTAAGTTTGTTTATCTCCAAGAAATACATACTTCAAGTCTTCTGGCAAAGTCTTTAATTCCAATTTGGGTGCTTCTTCATGTTTTTCTTTTTCAGTGTTCCTAGCTCCTCAAGATTTTGCTTCTCTCCATCATCTTCTAGTGCATATGTAGAATCAAGTAAAAAATCATTAGGAATATTCAAATCTAATTGTGTACTTGATTCAAGAAAATTTGATGTATAAATTTTCGTAGATCAGATAAACTCTCCCTAAATATATTCATCCACAATTGGTTCAATTGGTTCTATGCTCTCCTCTTCACTATCCTCATCGTATAGTTGTTTGGACATATTAAAAACATCAAGCTTCATGTCATATTGCCAAATGATAAATTCATGATTCTATTCATGTAATTAATTAAAGCATTAGTTGTTGCTAAAAATCGACCACTAAGTATTACAGGAATTAGCTTATAACTGTTAGCTACAGGTTATTTTCCAAGACAATAAAATCCACATGATATATGAATTTATCGACTTGTATTAACACGTCTTCCACAATCCATTTTGGTACCTTGACTGATCTATCGGCAAGTAAAAGAGTAGTTGAGGTTGGTTTTAACTCGCCAATATTAAGTTGTGATAAACCAAAAATTGTAGCAAATTGACACTGGCTCCAAGATCAAGCAATACATGTTCAATTTTTTGATTTCCAATAATACATGAAATGGTTGGACAACCAGGGTCTTTGTATTTTAATGCATTATTGGTTGAGAGAATAGCTTTTTTTCTTACCTGATGTTTCCTTTTAACAGTGCACAAATCTTTCAGAAATTTTGCATAAGATGGTATTTGTTGGATGACATCTAATAAAGGAATATTGACCTTTACCTTTTTGAATATTTCATATATCTCTGAGGAATGGTTCAATTTCTTTATTTTTAATGCCTGTGGAAATGGAGGGGCATGAGAGAAATTATTATCATCAACGACGAATAATGGTTCATCAACCCTTCCTTACCCTCTGAACCTGATTTATTTTCAGTTTCGCGAGGTTTAAGAATAGGTATGTGGATGACCTTACCACTGCGAAGAGTAATAACAAATTTGACATGGTTTATATGTTGACTTCCAGAACTACCTCATGAGGGTTTTTGATGACTATTGGGATTTGGCTGTGATTGTGTAGAAAAATTTCATTTCTCATTAATGGTCAATGTATATGTGATTTTGACAAAAATTTCTCTCAATCATTCATTGTTTACACATTTTGGTTATTGATGACTTCTTGTTTCTCAATGAATGCATGCAGGGTAAACTCAATGGTTTTCCTAGGTCGTGGGACATATGGTCCGTAACTCTGGGAGTTGTGTGAAATTCTAGTGTACATGGGGAGGTTGTTGTGACGGTTGTGTTTGGTTATCATTCCTCCAATTAAAGTTTGGATGGTTTCTCTAACCAGAATTATAGGTTTGGGAGTATGGTGTTTGGATTTGGTCTCTTAAAGGTATTTATGGAACTGACTTGGTCATGAAGACATTCTTGCAAGCCTGGTAAGGTTGGGAAACTTTGTGACATGTGACTTCTTGACTGACATGACATGATCTCTTTCCTCATTTCTAATGCCTCGATTTTTTAGCTAGAGATACATATTTAGCAGAAAGGTCATGGTCTTTCCTAAGGTTAAACATACATCTACCAGATGACTGTGGTTTTATAAATGACTCATAAGTGCCAATTGTATTCCATTGTTGTGCATTCTTTGCTATGTATTCTAGGTAATCTAGTGCATCTTCAGGATTTTTGTCCCAAAATTTACCATTACACATCATTTCTACTACTTGTCTACCTTGAGGTGTTAACCCATCGTAGAAGTAAGCAACTGGCCTCCATGTTTCAAACCCGTGATGTGGACAAACACTCAACATCTCTTTAAATCTCTCCCATATTGGTAAAGTGTTTCCCCCGACTCTAAGTTGTGATTCTCCTCTTAAAGGAGTTTGTCCTATGAAGGGGAAAGAATTTTTTCAGAAACTGTTCTTGCAAATCATCCCATGTTCTGATGGATCCTGACCTAAGGTTCTGCAGCCAAATTTTAGCTTTATCCTTTAAAAAAAAGGGAAAACTTTACTAAAATCGATTATATTCATACTGCAATTTTGGTATGTGCAAGTGTTACATACCTCTTCAAATTCCCTTAAGTTCTGATAAAGATTTTCTGATTCTAGACCGTGGAATGTGGGTAAAAGTTGGATGACACTTGGCTTAAAATTGAAACGTACTGCATCTGAGGGAAAAACATTACAAGATGGTGATCATGTCCTATCGGGATTCATGAATAATCTGAGTGTTATATGATGATTAAGATCGTTATGCTGAGACTCGTTTTCTTCGATGAAGGTGATGGAGACTCTGTATTTAATCTACCGCTAGATGATCGAGATCAATGTCTCATGCAATCGAAATACAGATTATTTGCTAAAATTTTAAAATACAAATGAAATACTTATAAAAATAAAAAATAATAAACAAGTGAACGAAAGAAAGAAAGAAAGAAAGAAATTTTTTTAAAAAAATAAATGACAAAAAAATACAAATGTAGTGTTAAAAAATGAGATACAGAAAATATAAACAAAATAAAAATTAAAAAGAAAAGAAAAAAATTATAAGGATAATAAATTATTATTCTATTTATTAATTTATATTCCCCGACAACGACTCCAAAAACTTAACATGCTCAAAAAATGATTTTTTACTTCCAAGTATAAGAGTGTCGAAGTAATAAAATAATCTGGTAAGACCGGGATCGATCCACAGGGAATAGATTTAGTAAAATAAAATAATAATTTGAGTGAACAATAAAATGCTGGATTGTTTGAATTGATTGGAAATTTTAATTTAAACTGCAATAATAAAATAAAATAATGTAGTTAGGGGATCCACTTTTAATATTTCAAATTTAGAAATCTCACTTTTATAATATGTAAATTGTCATTATTATCCAATTAATTTATTTCAAGAATTAATTATGCTAAAACAAATAAAACCAACCATAAAGGCTGTGATAACTTTTGTCTATAACAAGTCCAGTTAGATACTCAATTATGCAAAATAAATAAAATCAGCCATATAGACGGTAACAAAGTTTGTCAATAATTAGTCCAGAATTAAATTAAATATTAATCATTAGATTACAATATATATATATATATTATAATATAAGTGAGATTAATCTAAATTTTCATATTAAAAGCTTCATCATTTTCCAAGCAAAAAGAAATTAGCTACTAATGATTTGAATAAAAAAACATGCATAATTTTATTACTAAAAAAAGAAATTACAAGAAAAAACTTATAAAAATAAAACACACAAGAGCTACATCTCTTCACAAAATTTCAGAGAGAATCGTGTGAAGGAAGCTGAGGAAAATGAGGTGCAGAGCACCTCATTTTATAGAAATTTTGCAAGCTTTATCCATCATTTTCTCCACCATTTCCTCCATAATTTTCTCCACCATTTTCTCCAACAAACATGTAAGTATGTTTGTGGAAGTTTGACAATTGTAGATTATCATTTTCCATTTTTTTTATTTTTTATTTTTGATAATGATTTTAATAATTACATATAACATACTTCGTATTTTTCATCAATTTCGATCTTAAAAACTTCAGAATTAGAAACTCTTATGAACAAAAATATTGTAGATCTTTGAGTCTTCTTTCATCTGGAACAGGAATCACTTCATTCCGATATCGGAGTAAAACGTTATGTCCAAAATATGAATATTGCGCAGGGTTGGAATTTCTGAATTTGTACACTGTTAGAACGTCCTTTCAAGTTTTTGGCCTCCAAAATCCAAATGTCATGTCTATTTTTCTAATTATGCATTCAAAATATTATTTCACCTACATAAAAAATAAAAATTACAATAAAAATATATAAAACATAAATTTAATTAATATACTAAATTAAGGGGATAAATGAAACTACAAGTGTAAAATAATTGATTTTTCTTTTAATAAATGTGCACTTTTTAGTGTTCATCAGGTATCACAAAAATAATAAAAAATATATATATATAAATAGTGGTCATTCTTCATTTTTCAACATATCAATTCTCAATTCTCTCAATTTCTTTAATTCTCTCATTCTCAATTCTCTCATCTTCAATTCTTCATATTGATTTAAATTTGCGATTCTTCAATATTAACAAAAAATGGCAAGTTTATCTGAGAACACCATGTCCAATGTGCCAACCCAAGAGAGCGGTCAAAGTATCGGTATGCGGAGAAGAGAAGTTAAGTCTCGATCTTTCGATATTTTTAAAATTCATTTTCATTTAGTCGAGACTGAAAATTAAGGTTTAAGAGCAATATGCAACTATTGTGGTGTATCTTACAAATTTACTAGCGGTTATGACAATATGAAAAAGCATTTGGATAGACATCATACCGCTGAAATTGGACTTGATACAACGCAAATTCAAATGGATATGTACGCTTCATTTAGTATAGATATGAATTCTTTAAATTTATTTAAATATTATGATATTAAAAATAGAGAAGAATTTGCTAACACATCTTTATTTAAGTTTTGGTGAAAAAATTACTTTTACTAATTATATTTGAAATGCTTTAAATCATGCTGCCTGTAAAATGACTAGAAATACAATTAAAATTGCACTTAATTGTATTTGGTTTGGTCATATTCTCAAGTTATGAGAGAAATAGCCAAGTTTTGTAA
>SKCR01047331.1:0-41087 GCA_019454045.1 Zanthoxylum bungeanum
TGATTCTAATATCCAGTGATAGTTGTTAGGCAGGACAACAGGCCTCAGAAAATCGGACTGTTGCTCCCAGATTTGGGGTGTATCTTCTTATAGTAAAGCTCGTAATCTTTCAATCTCCCAATAATGTTCCATTTTTCAATCACCTGAAAACAAAAGAAAGAAATAAAAATTACAGATAAAAATAAAGAAAATTAGATACAAGTAAATTAGATAGCTTCAAATTAATAACTCAAGAAAAATAAGTCACCGTCAACGGCGCCAAAAACTTGACCGGCGTAAACACACACGTATAACGCAAGCGCACGTATCGTTCAAGTAGTATAAAAATATTGATCCCACGAGGACTTAATTCCTACTGTTGTTATTAATTATTGATACTATTTATTTACAAATATCTAATTATAAGGAGAAGAGAATTGATTGCTTTTGGTTGGTTGAATGTGGATTTGCTAATTAAAATAAAAACGGACTCAAAAGAAAATACTAAGGAAAATAAAAGAAAAGACTCAAAGATTTAGGGTCGTGACTCCACACAATATTATTCTAATGATGAATTGATTCTCTTACATATGTGTAATAAATCAATTTGCTAACCTGGAACACGAAAATATGCAAAAGCCTCTGTCGATGGTCAGACGCAAATACCTAGTATAACCCAATTGAACCATATGTCTATGTCAACCAAATTACCTGGATTCATTAAGATTAAGTTCCAATTATGGCTACCCGCCCGACATGTATATGTCTATCCTGTAAGGAAATCTATTAAAGGGTTATCTATCCTCAAGGAAGATCGTGGGCTATTGAATCTAAGGCTGAAACCTAAAATCCCTATGTCTAGTTCATTTTAAGTTTACCATATCAATCTTATTGGTGATCAGACAACAAGAAGCATTAAGCTTAAGACTCAATAAACAAACTAAAGAATTGCCCATAAAAAGAAAATCAATTATTAAGCCTAGTAATATTGTGTTTCATCACATCCCTAGAATAAAAATAAAATGTTGGGTTAGAGGATCCACATTTAATATTTCTAGGAATCTCACTTATTATAAAATATAAATGATTTTCTGTTCTGCTTTCTCAGGAATTAATAATGTTAAACATTTAAAACCAGCCATATAGGTTGTCATCCATTTAGTCCAATTACACCAGCCATATAGGCGGTAATTATCTGTCACATAAAGACCAGCCATATAGGCGGTAATGTAATTTATATTTAGACCGACCATATAGGCGGTAATAAAGTCTGACATTAATTAATCCGGTTAAATTATAATTTATAAATTATAATTAAGTGAGATTTACCTAGATAATTATATTAAAGGTTTCACCTTTTACCCCAGCGGAATTTTAACTACAAAACATAAAGTAAATAAATAAAATGCTGTAATAAAACTAAAAATAAAAATACATAATTTTAATATTACAATAATTTACAAAACTAGATGCTTTCTATGAAATCATGGAAAAAATCCCAAGGAAAACACACCAAATGGAATGAAACTGAGCTCAATTTATAGGCAAAAGTTGGGGCTGGCGTCGCAACGCCAAGGCGCGTTTTTGGTCTACAAGGTTTGACCACGCGTATTTCGTTAGTGCAATCTGGTGATGACACGTGTCACGCGGTGAGACGGTGCAATGAGAAGGCGACACGTGGCACACAGTGATTGGCGAATGTTTCGATCCAATGAGAAAGCGACACGTGGCACGCGTTAAGGATCGGTCCAATGAGAGCTTGACACAAGGCAGAATGTGATTCACCGATAATTCGGTCCAATGAGAAGGTGACACGTGTCACGCGGAGTGTTGGCACCATAGGTTTGTGACACGTGGCCCTCCGGCGCATTTTAGCAGATCTTCTGTGATGATGACACGTGGCAGGCGCACGTTAGAAAATCAAACTTTTCAGATTTTGACACGTGTCCCCCGGCGCACTTAAGAAGCTCATGGCGTAGGATAGGCGTCGCGAGGCAGGCAGCTTGCGCGTTGCGACGCGGACAAATTACAAAAATGCCATTTTGGTCCTTTTTCACTGTTTTGGCTCCAAATTGCTTCTAATGCTTTCCAAACTTTATTTATCTGTAAAATAAAAATAAAACACATCAAAAAATTCATAAAACTCAAGAAACTATATAGAATATTAGGTCAATTGAGTGAGAAATAGTGATATAATTACCACACATCAAATGGGCCCATGCTTCTGACAAGCAATGCATCATTTAGCATACAACACACACGATTCTCTCATTTTCGGCCAGAAATATCTGTTCCTTATGATCAACCATCTTATCTTTATCCCGGCCTGGTGAGCTCCACAGACCCTTTCGTGTATTTCGGCCATAATAGTCTTGGATTCCGATGGCCCTACACATTTTAACAACAGACCATCTTGGGGTTTTTTGTATAACACATCTCCCAACACCACATAGTTCAAAGCTTTTAGTTTTAGCCTTCGGTCTTTCCCATTTTCTGGTTGTCTTAGGAACTCTTTGATCTCTCTTCTCCAGTCGTCCTCATTTTGGACATCAGTGGTCACGACGTCCATCATGCTCTTTCGCCTCACCATGGCTGGCTTGACCTCGTCTCTTCTATATACGTTATCTATGCTTGTTTGTCTATACCTTGAGGCTGCCTGGGCCAAGTTTTTGGCCACCTCATTCTTCACCCTTGGGATGTGTTCCAGCTCTACGAAATCAAATTGATTTAGCAGCTCTTTGGGTATATCCGACAGTGCCATGACTAACAGACTTTGACACTTAAAGACTCCGGTCATCTATTGGATCACTAGTTGCGAATCTATTTTAATGGACACGTGTTTCACTCTCATATTAAGGAGTATTTCCAACCCAAAAATCAAAGCCTCATATTCGGCTTGGTTGTTGGTGCAACATTTGTCCAACTTGACGACGAAATGGAACGGTTCTTCTAATGGACTGACAAAGACTATTCCTATTCCTGCTCTTTTTGACGTGCTAGACCCATCGAAATACATCATCCACGGCTTTAAACTGCATTCGTCTATTTCCATTTCTATTTCTTTAATAGTACTTAAACATGGGTGATCAGCTAAGAAATCCGCCATGGCCTGATTTTTATGGCTTTTTGGGGTTCGTGTCATCTATCGAATTCTGACAATGATAGAGACCAAAACCCAACTCTTTGATGCAAAATAGGACGAGAAAACATGTACTTTATTATATTAATTTTTGTAATTAAGTACACAGTAGTCGGCCTAAGGTAGCCAGGTAGGCGCGTAATTTAGTACATGTGAAATACAAAGCCAAACACAACTTCTCCATTGGAGAATAATTACATTCATATTTCAACAATTGTCTGCCGATATAATAGATGGCTCTTTCGACATTCGCATTGTCGTCCTGTGTAATCATTCCAGCAATGGATTGCTCTTCAGCGGATATGTAAAGCTTCATCGATCGTCTTGGTACATGGGGTACCATCACCGGCGGTTGTGACAAATAATTCTTCAGGCTCTCGAAAGCTTTTTGATGTTCCTCGGTCCAGACAAATTCGTCCTTATCTTTTAGCTTCAGCAGGGACGAGAACACTTTAGTTTTTCCTGCACAGTTAGAAATGAATCTTCTTAAGAAATTAATCTGCCCTACGAATCTTTGCAACTCTTTTTTATTTTGGGGAGGCTCGGCTTCAGCAATTGCCCGAGATTTATTGGCGTCAATATCAATTCCCCGCTGGTGGACTAGAAAGCCCAAGAAATTTCCTACACAAACCTCGAAAGCACATTTGGCAGGGTCTAACTTTATTTTGAATTTCCTCATTCGTTCAAAAGTCATCGCTAAGTGGCTAAAATGTCTGTCCATGATCATAGACTTAACCACTATATCGTCCACAAAAACCTCTACAAAATTACTGATCATGTCATGGAAAATTAGATTCATGGCTCGTTGGTAAGTGGCTCCGGTGTTTTTTAGGCCGAATGGCATTACCACCCACTCATAACATCCTAATGACCCCGAGCATCTGAAATCCGTTTTATGAATATCATTTTCAACAATGTAGATTTGGTTATATCCTGCGTACCCATCCATAAAAGAATACATTTGATATCCTGCTGTTGAGTCTACTAAGGAATCTACCGTATGCATGGGGTACTGGTCTTTTGGTGTTGCCAAGTTTAAATTCCTAAAGTCTATGCATATTCTTAGTTTTCCATTCTTTTTCATGACATGGATGATATTTGACAACTATTCTACATATCTGGCCGTTCTAATGAATTTCACCTTCAAGAGGTGCTCGACTTCTTTTTTAACGTCAGGCATGACATTGGGTGCAAACCTCCGGGGAGGCTGTTTATATGGCCTGTGATTTGGCATAATTGGCAACCTATGTTATACTAAAGTTTTATCTAAACCAGGCATTTCATCGTAGTCCCAATCAAAACAATCTTTAAATTTTTGTAATAGATGGATTAGTTTTTCGCGTACCTAGGCCTCTAGTTCCTTACTGATGTAAGTGATGCGTCTGTCGTCCTCACTTCCCAGGTTTACCTCATCCATAACGTCTTATACCCTTGTAATGTTTGCCTTATGTCGCTCATTCAGAGCGTACTCTTCTTCCTCCTTTAGTTGTTCGTTCTTGTTACTTCATTCCATCAAGCAATCCAACCAGCATGCCTCTCTTTTCTGTCTTCCATCTGATGTGCTAATAGTTTCTCTCTCAAGGCCGAAATTGCAGCTTGAGCCTCGGCTTCAACTTCCTGTTTCCTTACATAGGACATTAAGCTGGTCCTAGTGGCCGCAAGCGCCGCTTGTTCTTTATTATGTTCGCTCTTCTCCATTTGAATTGTTGGTTTCATGGCCATGTGTTGGCCCTCTGAAGGCCACTACAGTTGGTCTTGTTTGTGCGAACAAGTCATTTAGCAGATCTGCGGGGTACGGCTCGTCATTCTGGGCCACTATGGCCGAATTTCCTACTTCATTCAGCACTCTTGTTGGCCCGTAATTCCCTTCATACATGAAATATTCGGCCGAATTTGTCTCTACTGCGAATGGCTTATTATCGGCGTGTACTACTTCTACTTCATCTTTCTGATTCCAAAAAACTAGACATTGATGAAGGGACGAATGAATGCATTAGCTTTCATGGATCCAGTCTCATCCCAAAAGCATGTTGTATGTGGTCGGTCCGTCTATAACGAAAAACACTACTGTTTTTGTAGTGCTCCCCACCTATAAGTCTAGTGGGATAACCCTTTTGGTTGTTGTTGCCCCTCCATTGAAACTTGTAAGCACCACCTCCGTAGGGATGAGATCGTCCTCCGATTTTGCTAATCGCCCCAGCATCCTAACTGGGATTGCGTTGATGGCTGCCCCATTGTCGATCAACACTTTAGCAATGGGTATTCTGTTTGCCTTTGCTTTCACATACAACGGTCGTAGGTGCTTTGCCATTCGTTGTGGTGGTTTTGGAAACGTCACTTTTCCTGACATTCCTACCTCCATCGTTTTTTCACTGTTGGTATTTGTCTGAGGTAACCGTTCATCCCCGATCCATCCAGAAGGTGGAAATGTGATCGGCGCATCACGTGAGACATTATTGACGAACATACTCCGCTTTTCCCCCTGGTTACGACCCGTTTTAACTTGGGCGTTCCGTATAAGACGAGGTACAGAGATCTCCCCAAGTCATCTCCTAATGTCCCAACTGTAGGATTTCCGGCATCATATAATTCTCTAAGAAGTCGATTTTATGATATCTCTCTCCTTCGTGCTTCGGTTCTGATATCTATTTATTCTTCTATATCTGTCAATTCCTCGTCAGAGGCCTCTCTATATGTTGTCATGGGTGTTGTGAATTATGTCTATTCACCTTCGTAGACACTTTTGCTATTCCCAGAGATCTCATTGTTGTCCCCCTTGAACTTTTCGAACAACAAGTAATGATTAGCCACAACCGGAGGCATACTACCAAACTGAATAACAATGGGTGGCTCTTCGTCGTTTGTCTCATCCCGTTGTCGTTGATCGAATTTGGTACGTCCTTTACAGCTCTCATCTATCTCTTCTCTGCCACCACCTTCCTTACTGCTCTCATCTGGCTTTTTTCTTGTACGGGCACTGATTGGAAAACTATGGTTGGTGGTGAGTTTCACTTCACCTTGCTGGCGCATCATATGGTCATTGTAGACACTTGCATTTTTTGCATGAAAGCCCGATGATGAGCCTCGTATGGAGGCACTACCCGATAAGTTGCGAAAGTCGCGGGAAACGGACGTCAGAAGGGAAAAATTAAAAAAATAATAAATACATCAACAAATTTAACTCGCTAATTGGCCTCGAGTTCGCTCGATTAATCCATGTTTTAAAATATTAAGCCTCGGCCCAAAACCTACGCACCCATCCAAAGCCCATTTCGCCCAAGCCCAATCCAAAAATAATTAAAACATTTAACACATGTCACAAATTAAATCAAATCAAATTAAATTAAATTAAATCAAATCCAATTTAATTAAATCAAATCCAATTAAAGAAATTTCCCACCAAAAATATGAATATTCTTTCCTTACATAATTAAATTAAATACACACATAATTGATTGATTTGTTCCTTTTTAAGTCATGCACACACAAGGAAACCCTAACATACACTATTATATAAAGGAAACACAAAAACCCTAAGGTCCCTTGGCACATTCTCACGGTAATACAAAAAACAAAACCCTAAGGCTCTCGGCCTCTTCTCTCCATCACTCTCTCCCCCGCCTCTCTCAATCACAAACACTGAATAGACCATAGACAGTCCCCTCTCTCTTCATTCAGTAAGACGCACTCATCAGCTTCAACGTGAAACACAGACCCTTAGACCACAAAACCCTAGCTAACTCTCAGGGGTTCCCTCTCTCCACTCATTGATCGACAATAACCAAAAAAAACCTAGCCACTTACGGCTTCACCCTGCTCACCGAGTCGAGAAGCACTGAAAGGCAGACCTCACACGTCCCTCTCCCTCAACCTAACACCACGTTGACACCTTGCAGAGCCCTCACCGACTCAACACTCCCACAAAGTAGCAGCAGCCCACTGACCGACCAATAAAAACAAAATGAATACCCTTCAACACGTAGCCCTCCACGTGAACACCACTCACGTGAACACCACTCGGCCCTCTCTCTCACATTCACACAGCCACCTCACGCCTCTCACCCAAACCCTAGAAACGCACAAACCAAACAGCCACGTGAAAGTAGCCCCACCAAAGAAACAAATAAAGACCAAGTCAATGTGAACAGCAAACCAAAAATCGACATAAAAATAGCCCCCTAAACCAAGACCAAAACAGTCCTTAAACACCCTTTAAACAGTGAGTCAAACAGTCCCAAAATAATACCCCAAAACAGTCCACAAAACCAACGAAACAGCGAGCAAAACAGAGAGTAAAACAGCAAGGAAAAATAGTAGAAAAATAGCGAAGAAAACAGCGGAAATGGCAGTCCAAAACAATGATGAACCAGAAAAATAACGGAGCATTAACCCTTCCGGCGACGACGTAACGTACTTCCGGGAAGCGATTTAAAAGGTAAGACCCGAGGGCACCTTTTGTTATATTTTATTTTGTTATCCCGGACTCGGCATTCTTGGTTGGACGTGGAATACGTCCAACCGGGCATGCGAAGCCCTACATTAAAAACGGCCAAACCATTGGTCACATCTCTTTATTATTCCGCATTTATTTTCAGTCATTTATTTTCCTTTAATATTTCGCACTTAGCTTACTATTTATCGTTTCTGTTATTTATTGTTGTTTCATCACATGCATTATCATATTCCATGCATACATTGGGTTGATGATTGCGTGCTATCTCTTGCGGTATATCGGATGGAAACCCAGACGTAAATTCCGTTGCCGAATCCGAATGGAGGGTAGTGCGGTCTATACTTGGGATACAACTCCACGTACCACTTGAGAGACTTTCAAGCACGTGTTAAATTTTGGTATTTAATTTTATTCCGCTATTTATTTCTGATGTGTTGTTTCTTTAGTCATGCATTGATAATTTAATGCGCATGGGCTAACTAGGGTGGATTAAAGGTCCTCTATTCGAGGGAAATGCCTGAAGGCTACCTTTACCACGATGTTTTGCCACGCCGGACGAAGTACACTCGATTGAATGGGAGATGTGTTTAATCGAGCATACAAGGTCCCATATTATTTATTTGTTTATTCATGCATTGATAATTTAATGCGTATGGACTAACTAAGGTGGATTAAAGGTCCTCTATTTGAGGGAAATGCCTAAAGGCTACCTTTACCATGATGTTTTGTCGTGTCTTTTATTATGTCATTTACCTTTTGCATATCATTGCTTTATTTACGCACGCATTACATTCTAGTGCGCATGGGCTAGCTATGGTGATTAAAGGTCCTCTATTCGAGGGAAATGCCTAAAGGCTACCTTTACCATGATGTTTTGTCGGGCCGAACGAAGTACACTCGATTGAGTGAGAAATGTATTTAATCTAGCATACAAGGTGATGAGCGGAAAATATATCAATATTTACCGCCACTTTTTACTTAATATTTTGTTTAGTTTCTCGGGTTTGATGAATGTTTTGATGTGTTTTAGTTTATTTTGCAGATAAAATAATATTGGGATACAATGAAATCATTTAGGATGAAATGTGGGTCAAATAAGAGCAAAAATTGGACTTGACATATTAATTTTGGAGATTGGAAACTTGAAAGGGCGTTTTAACGAAGTGCAGTTTTGGAAATTCCAGTTTTGCGCATCTGTCGTATTTTGGGCATAACTTTTTACTCCAATATCGGATTGAGCTGATTCAAGTTCCATATTAAAAAAGACTCCACGATCTACAACTTTTAAAGACAAAATAATTTCGAATTCTGAATATTTCATGCCTGATATTGATGAACCATCCAGAAGTGTGTTGTGTATAATTATTAAAGTCATTTTCAATCATTTTCAATCATTTTTAAAGCAAAAAATAAATTATAAAAAAAAATAATAAAAATTATCAAATCACCACCAAACATGATAAGCAATTAGTGGAGCAATTAATAATGGATTTGGTGGATCAATTAGTGGAGCAATTAGTGGAACAATTAATAATGGATTTGGTGGATGATTTGATGGAGGCAAAATTTTGCCTATAAATATCAAGACATTTCATTTGTAAATTCATACTTTCTTCTAAGGAATTCCTTAAGAATACTAAGAAGATTGTATATTGTTTGTTTATTTACAGATTTCAGTAATTAATTTCCGCTTTCGCACTTTCTTTTCTTTACTTTTCAGTTTTTACTTTCCGCAATTTACTTTTACGCACATTACTTTTCTTTATTTAATTTTCAGTTTTTACTTTACAGTAATGAGGAGGTAACTCCCCTTTGCTGAGGTAAAAGGTACAACTTTTATCACTAATATTTAGATTAATCTCCCTTAATTATAATATATAAACTAGTTAAAACCTGACTTAACGAGGATGCCGTCATATTGGTCGGTTGGCAATTATTTAAATTGGTTTTAACCTGACTAAACTGGATACCGCCTGATTGGTCGGTTGATAATTTATTATTAATTTGACTTAATCTGGATACCGCCTATATGGCTGGTTGGTAATTATCATACAAAGTTAATATATTATATTAAGGGAGATATCTAAAATAGAAGTAATAAAAGTGGATCATTTTGCCTCATCATTTTCTTTTATTGTACTTTTACTTTGTTTATTTTTCAGCAATTTACTTTCAGCATTTACTTTTCAGCAATTTACTTTCAGCAATTTACTTTCAGCAATTTACTTTTCAGCAATTTACTTTCAGCATTTAATTTTCAGTATTTAATTTCAGCATTTACTTTCCGTCATTTACTTTTCAGCAATTTACTTTTCAGCATTTTACTTTATGTCTTTTTATTTTATTTACGTTTTTACTAGCCCTGGTTATGTGTCGTAACTAAATTAGTTATCTGGGGTTGTGATAAATTCTAATATCACCATTTTATAAGGGGTTATTTTATAATTTGGGTAATTTAAAGGTTTACTTATTAAGTCTTAAGTTTAATGCTTCTTGTTGTCTGATCACCAATAAGATTGATGTGGTAAATCTAAAATAAACTTGACAAAGGAATTTTAGGTTTCAGCCTTAGACTTAATAGCCCACGATCTTCCTTGAGGATAGATAACCCTTTAATAGATTTACTTACAGGATAGACATATACCTGTCGGGTGGGGGTAGCCATAATTGGAACTTAAACTTAATGAATCCAGATAATTTGGTTGACATAGAAATATGGTTCAATTGGGTTAAACTGGGTATTTGCGTCTGACCATCGACATAGGCTTTCGCATAATTTAGTGTTCCAGGTTATGACCGGCGTAAACACACACGTATAACGCAAGCGCACGTATCGTTCAAGTAGTATAAAAATATCGATCCCACGAGGACTTAATATCTAATCTATTAATTTTATGAGGTCAAATGATTACTAGTATCTAAAAGGTTGTTTGATTGATTTGAAATGGTGACGATTCTAAATTTAAAAACAAGTAAATAACATTGTTCGAAAGTAGATTTTAAGAAAATTTAATATTAAAAACTATCTAGGGTTGTAATTTCTTCCAATATCATTTTAAAGATGAAGTGGTTATCTTAAAGTTGGGTAATATATTGATTTATTAACCTGGAACACTAAATTATGTGTAAGCCTCTGTCGATGGTCAGACACAAATACCCAGTTTAACCCAATTGAACCATATGTCTATGTCAACCAAATTATATGGATTCATTAAGTTTAAGTTCCAATTATGCTACCCCCGCCCGACAGGTATATTCCTATCCTGTAAGGAAATCTATTAAAGGGTTATCTATCCTCAAGGAAGATCGTGGGCTATTAAGTCTAAGGTCTTAAACCTAAAATCTCTATGTCTAGTTCATTTTAGATTTACCAGTTCAATTTTATTAATGGCCAGTTAATAAAAAGCATTAGGATTAAGACTGAATAAATAAACCTTTATATTACCCAAACTATAATTTAACCCCTTATAAACCGGTGATATTGGATTTCATCACAACCCCAGATAACTGGCTTAGTTACGACACATATTTACAGGTAGTAAAAAGTTAAATAAAATAAAAGACATAAAGTAAAATACTAAAAATTAAATACTGAAAAGTAAATGCTGAAAGTAAATTGCTGAAAAGTAAATTCCTGAAAAGTAAATAAAGTAAAATTATAATAAAAGAAAATGATGAGGTAAAAGGATCCACTTTTATTACTTCTATTTTAGATATATCCATTAATATAATATATTAACTTTGCATGATAATTACCAACCAGCCATATAGGCGGTATCCAGATTAAGTCAAATTAATAATTAATTACCAACCGACCAATCAGGCGGTATCCAGTTTAGTCAGGTTAAAACCAATTTAAATAATTACCAACCGACCAATATGGCGGTATCCTCGTTAAGTCAGGTTTTAACTAGTTTATATATTATAATTAAGGGAGATTAATCTAAATATTAGTAATAAAAGTTTTACCTTTTACCCCAGCAAATGGGAGTTACCTCCTCATTACTGAAAATTAAATAAAGAAAAGTATTGTGCGTAAAAGTAAATTGCGGAAAGTAAAAACTGAAAAGTAAAGAAAAGAAAGTGCGAAAACGAAAATTAATTACTGAAAGCTATAAATAAATAAACAAGATACAATCTTCTTAGTATTCTTAATGAATTCCTTAGAAGAAAGTATGAATTTACAAATGAAATGGCTTGATATTTATAGGCAAAATTTTGCCTCCATCAAATCATCCACCAAATCAATTATTTATTGCTCCACTAATTGCTCCACCAAATCCATTATTAATTGTTCCACTAATTTCTTATCATGTTTGGTGATGATTTGATAATTTTTATTATTTATTTATTAATTTATTTTTTGCTTTGAAAGTGACTTTAATAATTACACACAACACACTTCTGGATAGTTCATAAATTTCGGGCATGAAATCTTCAGAATTAGAAATTATTTTGCCTTTAAAAGTTGTAGATCTTTGAGTCTTCTTTAATCTGGAACTTGAATCAGCTCAATCCAATATCATGGAGTAAAACGTTATGCCCAAAATACGACAGATGCGCAAAACTGGAATTTCCAAAACTGCACTTCGTTAAAACGCCCTTTCAAGTTTCCAATCTCCAAAATTAATATGTCAAGTCCAATTTTTGCCCTTATTTGACCCACATTTCGTCCTAAAGGATTTCATTAAGTCCCAATATTATTTTATCTGCAAAATAAACTAAAACACACATCAAAACGTTCATCAAACCAGAGAAACTAAACAAAATATTAAGTAAAAGGGGCGGTAAATATTGATATATTTTCCGCTCATCACACCCCCAAACCTAACATTTTGCTAGTCCTCGAGCAAAACAACAAAATAAAATTAAAATTAAACTAAGCCACTTTCGTAGGGATCACGGTTGCATTTAGCATATGCAACAAGCCTTTAAACCCCTAGGTGTCCCTAGTGGACGAGTTGTAGTCTCGTGAGGGTTTACAGCAATGATACCCACAAACATTTTACAAAAGTAAAAAGGTAGTAAAACTAATGCACACAAAAGAAAAAAGACAAGCGAAAAGAGAATAAAGAAGTTAGTGACTAATCAGGTGAAACTTCTACTCCAAGTTACTAGTTGTTTTGTTTCATTCTAAATTACTGAATAAGTAAATTCTCCGATTATTTTTACCATTCTTCATATACACATCCAACAAAATATTAAACAACTCATTTTTGCCCACAACAGTCATAAGTGCAGTTGATAAGAGAGTAATATTTTTGTCCTAACGTTCTATCAGATTTAACACCTTTTGGTAGCAATTGAATAATTTTCTCATTTTTCTGATTTTTTCTTAGATTTTTTTTTTATTTATATACAATATCTTCCATCTATGTAGCGAGTGTTGGGTGGGTGGCTCCCAAACCAGTTGGCTTTAGGGCACCAGGTGTTAAGACACCCTACAGACTTAATTACTCAGACTTCAGATATATATATTTTTGCAGCATCTTTGATCCATGTAGCGAGCTTTGGGCCAATAACTCCCAAACCAGTTGGTTTTAGGGCACTAGGTGTCAAAACACCCTTACAGACTTAATAACTCGGATCTCGGACGTTTTGTTTTTTTTTGTTTTTTTTTTACTCCACTGCTTTTTGAGATGCTTCCTCCAATTAAACTAAGCACTGAATATTACAAACTTTTCAATTTTAACTCATGTCCGTATGTTACTATATATGTTGATAATATCTGTCAACTGAGCATATGAAGATCCATTTTAGTCCGTTTTAAGGAGAATTCACAAATTAAATAATTCAAAATGAAATAAACCAAAATTAAACTGTTTCGAAATAGGTTTGAGATACGTCTCAGGAGTGGAAACTCTTTACTCAGCTCTCTTACCAATTTCACCTTTTTAGTCAAATTAAAAACACAAAAAAAAAAAACACAAAATATTTTTGTAATTTTTGAAAATTTTTCAATTTTTTTGTATTTTTCAAAAAAAATTTGGACTAAAAATAAAAATAACACACAAACTAAAAACAAGGTACTGATCAACTATTCTCTCCCCCAAACCTAAATGAGACATTGTCTCCAATGTCTTAAACAGTAGAAGAAGAGTTTAGAAGATAATACCTGGGTAGCTGAAATTCTACAAGAAATTAAAGGTTAAGATCCAGATTAATTCGACGCCTACGATCGTCTTCGAACCATTTATCTTTGAAAGGATAGGGTCAACTTGTGGTTCATAGGCTATGAGTTGGTCTATTAGATCCGGAGCAGTTCTGGCAGTGAAGATGAGTTCTTTCAAAGGTTTTGACACGAACCCATTTCTCCGAGCATCATCAGAAACACATAAAGAAAATCATAAAATCCATAAACATTAAACAGTCCAAGTGGTTTCTGGTGTATGTTCAGGTTCGCCCAAGATAGTACAATAAAAATTTCCTCCAATATGCCCAAGCCACCTGGCAAAGCAATAAAAGCATCAGCACGGTTAATCATTTCTACCAATCGTTCAGACATACCTGGCACGATCAGTTCCTCTCCGTTTGATGATCCAATAAGATTTGCCTCTGCCAAGGGTTTTGGGATGATTCCCAAAACATGACTGCCTCCTTCCTGTACAGCCTTTGAAACGATCCCCATAAGTCCAAGATTTCCCCGCCATATATAAGTGCATATTCCTTGCAGCTAAGACTCGACCCAATTCCTGTGCTGCTTCTATGTATTGTGGCTTAGTACCAACACTACTACCGCAAAACACGCAGATGTTTTCAACTCGTCTTCTTGAAGTGGCTTCCATGTTTTTATGTATTTCTTTCTCAAATCAGGATGCCTTCAAAAGTGCATGATGAGCTGAATTTATAGTACCTGAAAAGGTTGAGTAAAAATAGCACAAGTATCTTCCAAAGGACGATTAGTAACAAAATAGTAAAATAGATCGTGATATGGTCAAAAAGGTCTGGATCCTATCGGAGAAAATAAAAGAAAACAACAAAACAAATCAAAATTATTAGGAAAAGACAAAGAGATATAATATGTACAAGAATTAGAGCTTGATTAACGTCTATGCGTCAATGACAAGTTTCCCATCCAATTTTCTTATAAATTGGCAAACAGGGTCTTTTTAGTCAGATTCCCGAGACTTAACAGTTGTCTTTCCTTTTTGAATTGTGTATGTAATTTGCGAATGGCTATATGAACATATCCACTGGGATGCGTCTCAAGAGTTGAAGATATTTCATCTACAGACTCCTTACTCAAGCCATCCCTAATGAATTTAATTTTATCTTCGCGATTATCAGACACCATTCCTAAAGAACAACAACGAGTGTTGCAATTAAATCGTGCACATTTGTAACAAACACCCATTTGCTTAGCTCTACGTTTCTTTGCATAGGTGCTTCTTCCAAAACCAGGCAGATGTGAAATAAAAGAGTCTGAAGACTCACCTGCCAATCGGACTCGTGCTTCAATTACCCAACGAATGTCATTGGGAACACCATGGATCGTCAGTAACCTCATCCGTTCCGAGCGAGCTTTGTAAACTTTCATTAGAGATTTTTGAGGGAGCGAAGGAAATTGCTTATGAAGATTTGCGAGAGCTTCGTCCATCTTGAAATGTCGTAACCTGCAAAAAACTAAACACACAAAATTAAATCACACCAAATCATAATATATACAAAAATTGCATGGGTTGCCTCCCTGCGAGCGCTAAGTTTAAAGTCGTCAGCTAGACGTGACTTCTCGAACGTTTATGCTGGATCTGAAAGTGTGACACTTTCTTTTTGTCGCTCAAATGATTCTCCCCAGTAGTGCTTGACATGCTGACTGTTAACCTTGAATGTTTTGCTGGAGTCAGGATCATGTATCTCAACGGCTCTATTTGGTAGAACTTTGGTGATCACAAATGGACCTGACCACCGTGATTTTGGCTTCCATGGGAAGAATTTCACCCTTGATTTGTTTAACAGTACCTTCTGCCCTGGTTCCAGTTGTATGCGCACTAACTTCTCATCATGTCTTTTCTTGCCATTTTCTTTGTACAATTTGGCATCCTCAAAAGGCTGATTGTGAAATTCCTCCAATTCGTTGAGCTGGTGGAAATTTTCTCTTCTGTTGCTTGTAGAGCAAGAATTGGCTCTTTCAGTGCAAAAGATGCTTTCTTTAGGCTCCACAGGCAATTGACATGTTTTAAGTTTGTCAGTAGAACTTTGCATTGCATTGGAGTTCTGAATGGTACTGTGTATCACATCAAGTTTGAAACATTCCTCCTTCTTTTCATCATCTGGGAAATTCATGGCCTTGAAAACATTGAATGTTACTTCTTGGTCCTGTACCCTCATGGTCAGTTCTCCTTTTTGTACATCAATAATGGTTCGACCTGTAGCCAAGAACGGTCTCCCGGGGATGATTGGCACGTCGGCGTCTTCCTCCATATCAAAGACAATAAAATCTGCTGGGAAAATGAATTTGTCAACCTTGACCAGCACATCTTCAACTACACCTCTCGGAAATACGAGCGTTCTATCAGCAAGTGTAGTGAGACTGAAGTTGGCATTGTTTCTCCAATCTGTAATTTCCTGAAAATAGAAAAAGGCATCAAGTTAACACTCGCACCTAAATCACACAAAGCCTTACCAAAGTTATGTTCTCCTATGACGCAAGGAACAATGAAACTGCCAGGATCTTTCAACTTTGGGGGAAGTTTCCTCTGAATGATGGCACTGCATTCTTCTGTTAATGCTACTGTCTCGTAATCTCCCAATCTCCGTTTTCATGAAAGAATATCTTTCATGAATTTGGCATAGGTGGGCATTTGTTCCAACGCTTCTGCAAATGGAATGTTGATATGCAGCTTTTTGAAGATCTCCAGGAACTGAGAAAACTGCTTGTCCAATTTGTTCTTCTGAAGACGTTGAGGAAAAGGTGGAGGTGGAGTGATCTGTTCTTTTTCCTTTGCTTCTTTTTCCTCCATCTGTTGCTTTGTTTCTTTTGGAACTTCCTCAGCAACTGTTTTGACTCCAACATCTTTGTTAATTTCAGTACGGCTTTTTAACATGATGGCATGACATTGCTCATTCCCCATGTTTCTTGGATTTGGCTCTATGTTGCTAGGAAGGGTACCTGGCGGTCTGTAACTCTGAGCATTTTCCAGTTGTCCCATTTGATTCTCCAGTGCTTTAATAGAAGCAGATTGACTTTGAATTAATGCTGCTTGGGATTGAAACATAGCATCATATCTTGCTGCGTGAGAGTCGTGTTTTGCTTCTATCTTTTTCAAGTGGGTCAACACTTCTGTTATTCCTGGTTCATTTGCTTGCTCCTGGCTTTTGTTTTGTTGTTGGAATTCAGGTGGTGGATAGTTTTGCTGTTGGCCTGAATTGTTGCTCCATGAAAAATTGGGATGATTCCTCCACCCTGGGTTGTAGGTGTTGGAATATGGATTGTTCCCCTGTCTGTTGAAATTGTTGACAAAATTCACTGTCTCTTGCTGCTGAACTGGTTCTGGTGCTCCTTTATATGATGAACTTGTGGATCCACCATTAACCTTCATGTTAAAAGTTTCCAGATTTTTGCAATCATATCCAGCTTGACATTCAGTGCTGTGTTGGCTCCAACTTCATAAATTTCTGCGATTCTTTGGATCATGCTCCTTTCTGTTGGCCACAAAGAATTATTGTTGGCCATTTCTTCAATTAAATCCCAAGCCTGATCTTCTCCTTTTGCCATTAGTGCTCCTCCAGCAGCAGCATCAATGTGGTTCTCATTATTCCAGAAAGTCCATTATAGAATGTTTGGACTTGAAGCCATTTTGGAATCTCATGGTGAGGACATTTCCGGAGCAATCTTTGTACCTTTCCCAAGCTTCGCAGAGGGATTCTGAATCTTGTTGTACAAAGGATGTGATGTCATTCCTCAACTTTGCAGTTCTGGCCGTGGAAAGTATTTTGCAAGGAATTTGGTGGCTAGAGTGTTCCAAGTTGTGATGGAACCTGCTGGTAGTGAATGTAGCCAAGCTTTAGCTCTGTCCTTCAAGGAGTATGGGAAAACTCACAGTCTCATTGCTTTTCTTGATGCTCTGTTGTAGTTGAAAGTACCGCAAACTTCCAGGAAGTTACTGATGTGGGCATTAGGATCTTCAGTTGCATTCCCCCCGAACTGAACTGACTGCTGATCATCCGAATGCATGTTTTGATGTCACACGCATTTGCTGGTAAGGGAGGAAGTACAATACAGGAAATGAGTCTGTCAACCACCGGAATGGTTCTGTCTCGAATGGGAATTGGTGGTGCAACCTCAAACGGTTCAGGTTCCATGTTGACTAAAGCTTCTTGGCTTCTCGCCTTTCCCTTCTCAACTGTCTGATGGTTCTTTCAATTTCTGGGTCAAGCGATCGGAGTTCAAAGCTTCTGGTTCGTCTCCTGTAGTTTCTGAGAACCTGAAACACAAGAAAACAAAAACAATAAGTAAAAAGAAATTAGATACAAGTAACGTATCTAACCCATAAATTAATAGTGAAAGATAAAAAGTCCCCCGGCAACGGCGCCAAAAACTTGACCGGCGTAAACACACACGTATAACGCAAGCGCACGTATCGTTCAAGTAGTTAATAAAAAGCATTAGGATTAAGACTCAATAAATAAACCTTTATATTACCCAAACTATAATTTAACCCCTTATAAACCGGTGATATTGGATTTCATCACAACCCCAGATAACTGGCTTAGTTACGACACATATTTACAGGTAGTAAAAACTTAAATAAAATAAAAAACATAAAGTAAAATACTAAAAATTAAATACTGAAAAGTAAATGCTGAAAGTAAATTGCTGAAAAGTAAATAAAGTAAAATTACAATAAAAGAAAATGTTGAGGTAAAATGATCCACTTTTATTACTTCTATTTTAGATATATCCTTAATATAATATATTAACTTTGCATGATAATTACCAACCAGCCATATAGGCGGTATCCAGATTAAGTCAAATTAATAATTAATTACCAACCGACCAATCAGGCGGTATCCAGTTTAGTCAGGTTAAAACCAATTTAAATAATTACCAACCGACCAATATGGCGGTATCCTCGTTAAGTCAGTTTTTAACTAGTTTATATATTATAATTAAGGGAGATTAATCTAAATATTAGTAATAAAAGTTTTACCTTTTACCCCAGCAAAGGGGAGTTACCTCCTCATTACTGAAAAGTAAAAACTGAAAATTAAATAAAGAAAAGTACTGTGCGTAAAAGTAAATTGCGGAAAGTAAAAACTGAAAAGTAAAGAAAAGAAAGTGCGAAAACAAAAAAAATTAATTACTGAAAGCTATAAATAAACAAACAAGATACAATCTTCTTAGTATTCTTAAGGAATTCCTTAGAAGAAAGTATGAATTTACAAATGAAATGGCTTGGTATTTATAGGCAAAATTTTGCCTCCATCAAATCATCCACCAAATCAATTATTTATTGCTCCACTAATTGCTCCACTAATTGCTCCACCAAATCCATTATTAATTGTTCCACTAATTGCTTATCATGTTTGGTGATGATTTGATAATTTTTATTATTTATTTATTAATTTATTTTTTGCTTTGAAAGTGACTTTAATAATTACACACAACACACTTCTGGATAGTTCATAAATTTCGGGCATGAAATCTTCAGAATTAGAAATTATTTTGTCTTTAAAAGTTGTAGATCTTTGAGTCTTCTTTAATCTGGAACTTGAATCAGCTCAATCCAATATCGGAGTAAAAAGTTATGCCCAAAATACGACAGATGCGCAAAACTGGAATTTCTAAAACTGCACTTCGTTAAAACGCCCTTTCAAGTTTCCAATCTCCAAAATTAATATGTCAAGTCCAATTTTTGCCCTTATTTGACCCACATTTCGTCCTAAAGGATTTCATTATGTCCCAATATTATTTTATCTGCAAAATAAACTAAAACACATCAAAACGTTCATCAAACCCGAGAAACTAAACAAAATATTAAGTAAAAGGGGCGGTAAATATTGATATATTTTCCGCTCATCAGGTTAGTAAACCGATTTATTACACAGCCATTAAATAACCACTTCATCTTTTTAAAGATATTATAAAGATTCACAACCCTAGATCTTTGAGTCTTTTGTTATTTTCCTTAGTATTTTATTTTGTTTATTTTAATTGAGGAAAACCACATTCAACCAATCAAAGAATCATTCTCTTCTCCATTTAATTAGATATTTGTAAATAAATAAATTCAACAATTATAACAACAGTAGGAATTAAGTCCTCGTGGGATCGATATTTTTATACTACTGAACGATACGTACGCTTCCGTTATACGTGTGTGTTTACGCCGGTCACAAGGTCCCATATTATTTATTTGTTTATTCATGCATAGATAATTTAATGCGCATGGGCTAACTAGGGTGGATTAAAGGTCATCTATTCGAGGGAAATGCCTAAAAGATACATTTACCACGATGTTTTACCGCGCCGGATGAAGTACACTCGATTAAATGGGAAATGTGTTTAATCGGGCATACGAGGTCCTATACTATGTATTTGTTCATTCACGTATGGGTTTGCGTCGTTTCAGATACCATTTTGGTAATCTCGTTCGAACGTGTTTCCGAACGCTACACGAACGTATGCATTCTGCCTCAGTCCGTTCGAACGCATTTACGAACGCTACTCGAACGCGTATGTGTTTTGTTTTATCATGCATCAGGTCTTATCCCGTTCGAACACGTTTCCGAACGCTATACGAACGCGAACATTCTGTCTCATTTCAGTTCGAACGCGTTTCAGAACGCTACTCGAACGCGCATGCATTCTGCTTTACTATGCATCAAGTCTCATCCCGTTCGAACTCATTTCCAAACGTTATACGAACGCGAACATTCGGTTCACCGTTCGAACACATTTTCAAACGCTACCCGAATGCATATACAGTGAACATATTTCTTTTCATCACATTTCATGCATGTTTGATTCTTTGGTCATTTTTTTTGCATTACATAATTAATCATGTCATTTCATTATTGACGTTTTTACCGTTATTAGTTATTTATATTTCCGTATTTATCTACTTAATGTGTTCATGAGATTGTGTGTTTGCCTTTATTTCACTTACTTCTATGCATGCAAACTTAGATATAGGTTATATGCAAACTTAGATATAAGTTATTCTTGTGTGTGTATGTTGCGTAGACTTGGTTATATTATTACATGAATCTGTTCATTACAAGTGACATAAGTAAGGGACCATTCTGAATCCAACGGTTTGAGGTATTCCCTTGCAAGGGGTGAGCGCGGCCTTAAATCAATTCCCAGTTCACATTGGGTGGTGACTCCATTTTATTTCTCCTGTTTAGTCCCCCGCGGGCTACTCCGTACTCCTGACCGGGCCCCGAGCCATGGAACAGCGTCGCTGATTTCTGTGTCCTACAGTCATAGTTCCTTTAGTGTCTTCTCAATTGTGTCCTTGTCATTTCGTCCACATGAGGGTAATTCTTCCCTGGCCGATGGTACGAATGCCATACATTTGGCTGATGAATTTTCGGCCTAAACGTCCTTATATTTTGGACGAAGTTTGAATGTTCTCCATAAAACCTATGTGCAAAGGTTATTGGTTGCCATACTACTGGATCCTTTTTCACTGGCCTTTCACAGATATCTTTCAGTTCTTTCATCCACTCTATGCTATTTTTGCACCGTGCGCACAAATTTCGTGGATCCCTCCTTTCTTGGGTGGTTCTATCCTTTCAAGAGCGCTTGGTCGATGACCGTCCTGATCTTCGTCTAGGACCAATTTGAATTTTTACAAACTCATTTTAGTGAGGTCCGAATTAATCATATTTAATTCCATCAGCTTTGGAAAAGGGTTGTCGTCCACTGTCATCTTCTTTTTGAACGTTATTCGTCCATATTCTATGGCGTCCTGCAAAACATTCCGAAAAATAAAGCAATTGTTAGTTGAATGAGATCATGCATTATGCCACTTACAATACTTTTTATCACTGATTTGTTCGGTGCTTGGCAGTTTGTGGTGGTCGCTCAACCTAATTTTCTTATCTTTATATAATTGGTCGAATATGGCATCGACCTTCGAGATATCGAAAGAGAAGTTCCTACTTTTTTTATCATTCTCTACTTTAGCCTGGGGTTCAGCCCACGTCTTGAAAACGTACGGCTTCCCTTTAACTAATTCGACCAAACATAAGTCGGCCGATTCGATGTCCACTTCGCCTATTTCATAGTTGATGTTCCTGTAATAGGTTCCTTTGCTAGAATATTTCATTTGTTCCTCCTCCCTCAATAACCGTTCATATTGCACCACACTAGTGGTGAGTTGGGGAAGATCCCAGAACTCACGATAATGAAAAAAAAAATTTAGATCGAAACTAAGACAACTTTGAGCGATTCGTACAAACTCCTTTTCTGGCAAAGGCACGTAACATGGGTCTCGAGCCGCTTTGAACCTTTGTAAGAACGTCTCGGCCCATTCTCCTGGCAGTTGCCTCAAATTTGCCAAATCGACCAAGGCTACTTCAGATTCGGCTTTATAGAATTGTGCATGGAATAGCTATTCCATTTGGTGCCAATTTTCCACCGAATTGGGTGGCAGACTGACATACCAGGAGAAAGCTACTCCTGACAATGAGCCGTGAAATAACCTCAACTTATGGAAATCGTTCGTTTCTCCACACTGAAGGGTAAATCGCCATATGTGCTCTATGGTAGAAACTTCCCCAGACCCTGTAAACAGAGAAAATTCTGGTATTTTGTAGTTCATAGGCCACGGATACGCTACGTCAATCCAATCTGGATATGGCTTTTGATATCTTGGCCGAATCGGCCTTAGCCCTAGACCGAATTGATTCTGAAGAATCTCGATCATTTGTTCTCTCAACATATCATTGCCATTGAATGGCATCACTACAGGTGGTGGTTGTAGTCCTCTCACAAATGGGACATAGTTATGACCTTGCCTTTGCGGATCCTGGGGACCTTGGGGCAACACTACTTCATGTTGTACCATGTTTGGCCTTAAGTGCGGGCCATTGCCTCCAGGACTCACTCCCCCTAGTTATCGTAGGGGCAGTAACCTCTTGCGTAGGAACATTGATTGGACCAGCATCCTGACTACTTGGTGCAGGAGAAGGTGTAGTCCACGGTAGGGCTGTCCCCCCATTTACACATTTGCCCATCAACTCATTCAATGAGCTTATGTGTTTGGCCATATTTTCGTAATGCGAGTCACTAGCCGAAGTAAACTTATCTATGATGTGAGCGTTTTGGAGCCTAACCTGTTCGATAACATCCTGGGTGAACTCACTGCAAACCGCGTTAGGGCCTAACTCTCGCATAGTGTCATATCAGCTAGAGTCTGCCAAACCCTCGAAGTGGCATACTACGGCTAGAATGTAGGGCTGGTTGGTTTGTTCCAGTCCTCATTCCTCCGTACTCGAGCCAGTTTGAGTGTTTCTTTTCGGAGACATTTTCACTTTTTACACCAAGTCTCTCACTGTGGTCGCCAAAAACTGTTTGCATAATTTTCCGTCAATGAGCATGTAAGGTTCAAACCTCCTAAGACAAAGTCCCATCAAGAAGTGTTTGATTAAGTGAATAAACCTCCAAGGGGTACAAGCACACAAATTACAGTCGTAGGGTTACAAAGCTAAGAAAATAAAAATAAAATGCTCATTTTGAGTCTTCATTTTTTCCTTTTTTTTCTCTTCTTCCTATGTTTGAGCTTTTTATAGTGAGTCTTTGTTGACCGTTTGAACGGTTTCACTTTTCTTGGTCCATGACATCCCACGTCTCATGCTTGCAACTGATGGGTCACGCACCTACCCGCTGAGTTAACTGTGCTAACTGCCAGACCGTGGGGAGTTACCGTCAACTGCCACACTGTGCGTGGTGAACTGCCAGGTCGTGGGGAGTTACCGTCAACTGCCAAACTGTGCGTGAGGAACTGCCAGGTCGTGGGTAGTTACTGTCTAACTACTAAATCGTGGGATCAACTGCAACGCGTGATAGTCGTTCTTACTGCTTTTCCTTTGTCGTCCTGATTGCAAATCGTCATGTGGTGTGGTACCTGTTCGCCCTAATTGCTTTTCGTCCTTCATCGACTCGTTCATCCTAGGGCGATTTTCTTTTGTCAATAACTTTAAATATGTTTTACTACAAATAATAAGTCATTGGCATATCTTACACTCACACAAAACCTCAATCGAAATACGAATTTATATTGCTTCAGATATAATCTATTCTATCATGAGTATTTTAAAATCTTGTCGTATGATCTTAATATTTATTTAATTTTTTTTACTTTTTATGAATAATATTAACGACTGATTTTCATTTAAGGGACAAATCGGTAAATTTATTCATCGAATAATCCTCCATCAACTGTGAATTTGTTTGGTTTGGGGACCAAATACAAACTTAACAACATATGGAAAAAAACACACAGACAAAATAGATGATTTAATGTGGTTTGGCGGAATGAATCAAACATACGTCTACGGGCACAAGGGAAAATGAAGTTTTTATAACATGATCGAGTATGACCGACCTACCTGTCACTAACAGATACTATTGGGAAAATTTTATTTAGATAACGACACAAAGCAATGAGATAATAGGGAAATAATTAGGGCACCTACAGTTAACATATTGTACTTGGAAAAAAACAAATGATAATGTAAATTGATGAATAGTATTCTCTATGGGATAAAGAAATGAATAATTAGTAAGTTAAATAGAATTAAATTACTGTAGTGACGGACAAGGAAGGCACATAAGATTTCATTAGAGATGATAGAAATCTCCAAACAGGTGAGGGCCTTCGAGGAGGGACTCTCTCTAATTGGGACGGGAATCAGGAATGAAAAATTGAAAAAATTAATATATGAGATGGGGTTGGGGAAAATTAAAACTCATTTCTTATTTGAGAAAGGAACGGAGATTAGATAAAATCATAATCCTCTCCCCAATACCTATTTAAGCTTTTATTAATTTGTTTTAAATTTTTTTAATAAATATATTCAAATTTCTACTTAATAGATGTAAATAAAAAATCTCTTAATATTTATAAAAATATATAAATTATAAATAATTTAAGAACTTAAATGAAATAATTATATATATATAATCACTTCTTAATGAATGATTCATTATTTATTAAGTTATGCACTAAATAAAAAGACAGAAAATGAGAATTTCAATCTTACATATAAAGTGTGATTTATGTAATAGATATTGTTAATTTTTTGAATATGTATATTTGATTTCTGGATAAAGTAATAGTTAAATTAATATATTATTTTTTTCAATAAATTAAATTTATTTTAAGAAATTTTTATTTAGTATTGAGATTCAAAATCTTTCCACAATCATTATCATCTCCCCTAAAATAATTAGGGAAAAAGAAAGTGATGATGACATTTGAAAATTGTGTGAGACAGATAAGAAGATGTTCCTCCAATGCCATCCTTAGATTCCAATGGGATCGGAGCGTATAAAGGCGCGTGGCAATAAAATTTTTTTTTTTTTGACGAAGCATATACCACGTGAGCATCGAAGATAGACAGCTCATTAATAACAAGCCACATGACACGGTTTGTTTCGCTCATCGTCAATTCGTCACATCTTTTTCTTCTTCTTCTTAATTATTTAATTATGAAAAAAAAAATCCAAACGTTATAAACAACCGTCAAATCACCGACTTGAATTTAAATAGAATAGGTAAAACCTCCGGTTATTTCAGGTTTTTATAAAAATATACCACTTAGACTCGAATCTAGACTCGAATCCAGGACTTGATAACCAAATATTAAACTCATTGTCACCAAACCACACCCCTTATAAGCTAATTATGAAAAAACACACCTAGAGAAATAAAATACCATAGTTTGAAAAAGATAATACATACATTAATTTTATTTTTTTTGAAATCGTTGAAAATCATGCCGCCAAACTATCCCTTCCGGGCTTAAGCAGAGCAGATAAAACCTCCGACTGTCTCAGGTTCTTGCAAGAAACGCATTCTCTTGATTCGAACCCAAGACCTCAATATGAGATCTTGAATCCTACACCATCAAGTCACGTCCCTTGGGGATAAAATTTTTATGTAAATAAATAATATTAATTATTTAACTGTTCAAATAAATAAAATATGTTAAGAAATAAGGATTAAATGTTTTTTTTTTTAAACATCAGTGAATTTTATGTCTTTTTATCTAAATGTTGGGGGTCTAAGTGTCATTTATTATATTCTAAATTATTTACTTGCTATATGTGGAAACTTCTTTCTATATATGTTATAACGAGTTGTATAGTTCAATCGGTAAGAAATCACTAATTAATTAATCAATTATTTATTGTCTATCATTGCAGGATTAATTTGATTCAGTGAAAAATCACCGAGTTTTTTTTAATATTTTTTTAAATAAATGAAAAAAACAAACTTTATTTGGTTTATTTTTTATTTTTTTGAATTTCTTGAAATAGATGGGGTTAACTTTTAGAAGTGTTTGCTAATGACATAACACCTTTGTCAAAATTATAACATTATCCTTACATTTATTTTAAATTATGTTGATGGCACTAAAATGTGTAAAATTTTAGTGAATTACTTCACTCAAGATAACTTCTTAAATATTAAAATTTTGTTACACAATAAATTTTGACACATTAATTACTCATTCATAATCAATCATGCAATTTTAAGAGAGAATCAAATGACATCACGCTTACTTCTTCTTCTTCTTCTTCTTCTTGTTTTAACTTAAAAATTTAACCTAAATTTTCTTCTTCTTCTTCTTTTTTTTTTTTTTTTAACTTAAAAATTTAACCTAAATTTAAAGCATTTCTCACAACCCAATGATATAATCAACAGTCATTTATATGAGTAGATTGCATTAAATCAAGTATTCAAAAATATTGTTAAAAACTCTCAGTTAATAATAATATATATATATATGAGGGCTTATCTTCCCACCCCTACAGAGGGGGGAAATTTTGTCTCCCTTGCAATACCTATTTTGTCCCTTATCTTTCTCAAAATTCAATTTCCCAAATAAACAAAATATATCCCACTTTTTATGTATTTTGTTACTGGTTTTCATTTATTTTTTTTCGAATTAAAAGAAAAATCTTAAAAGAAAAAGAAAAAAGAGAAGGGGAACGATCTCTTCTCCTTGAACGATCGTTCCCTTCTAACTGTATTTTTTTTTTTTAGATTTTTCTTTTAATTCCGAAAAAAAACATATGTATTTATTTTATTTTATTAATTAAATTTTTTATTTTATAATTTTTTTACTTTATATATATATTTTTTATTTATTTAATAAATATTACAAATTTTATATTTATTATTATTTATTTTGTGTTCGTTTATTCATTTAATTTTTGTGATTCTTTTGTAATTTATTTAACACTACTTATGTATTATAAAAATATTCTCATGTATATTAAAAAAAATATATATTTAAAAAATAGTACAAATAACAACATAAAAACTTATACTTAAAAATATAAAAACATAAATTCTAATCTATGTTGCCTCCAAAGTATCCTTCTGGCGCACTTGGTGATATACCCAATACTTCGTACTATAATTGATTATGAATCCTATAACGAGTGGCCCATTCTTTAGCTTCGTACGATGAATGTTCTCACCACCACATTGGGAAATCTGTAATATTTATTAACAAAAATAAAAAAATCAAAAAATTATAAAATAAAAAAATAATTAATAAAATGACAAATGGAGTTATAATTAGTATATAATTATTTTTAAATTAATATATATAAATATATAAATTTTGTAATGTGTATAATAATTGAATGAGTCATTTTACATATTGATAGGGGTATTATGGTAAATGAACAAGGAGACAATGAGGGAGGGGGGCTGGCAGTGTTTTCCGGGGGGGGGGGGGGGGGGGGGGGATGATCAATTTTCTATAAATATTCATTGAGTAACACATGACGTGGCCGATCAATCATCATTTGCTTACAATCGTCGAGGCCATTCCCACTGTAATTACAATCCCTTGCTACAGTGCGTATCCAGAAATTTCAGTTAGTGGGGCTAAATTTTTTTATTACCAAAATAATATATAATGAATTCATACATATTTTTTGAAATTACAAGATGATCCCTATACTTTTGAAAATTATGAAATAGCCTCTAGTTTGTAAACTTATAAATTAACCCAAAATTTTTGGAATTATATTTTTATCCATAATTTCTAAAAATACCAATTTATCCTAAAAATTTAAGTAAAAATTTATTTTTAAATTTATGTATTTTAAGTTTATGTAGTATATTATATACTAAATTTCCACTAATTTATTATAGATTTAATCATTTTTTTAATTAAATTATTAAAAGCCTAGTGGTAAAACGCAACATTTGTGCTTTGAACAACTATAAATAAAAAATAAATATACAAAAAATATATACAAAATAATTATATTTATATTAATATGTGAATATTTTATACATAACAACTATATACGACGTGGTTTAGTAAAAGAATCACTATAAATATATCAATAAATTAGAAGATCAATAATCAAACCTAAGTATAAACATAGTTATTTTTATTTTTATTTTTATTTAAATGTAATGGAATCTCTATTATTTTGCAAATGGAAAAACACGTAAATGAATGGATTTAAAATGAAAAATAGTCAATTATCTATATACACACAAATTAAATATAATTATTTTAGATATGTTTAAGAAATAAGATTGATGCAAAAGTGTATTGGAATTTTTTTAACTAATTTGGGTTTGGGCCTACATATTTTATTAAAAAATACAACTCAAAAAATTAATAAATAATGTATTTATGGGTGTTGTTTAATTATTTATATATATATATATATATATATATAATTTATAAAAAAAAAAATTAGTGGGTCCAGTGGGGGCTCTTCCACTGCCTTGCTGCGTGTCTTGCATGATGAAGCGCTTACCAAGCGCGAAGAAAAGTGCATTCGCCACTTCTGATCATTTGCATAGGTTGGGGAAAGAAGCGCGCCTCCCAGTTTTTAACTTAACTTAATATCCAGGTTATTTACAGTTAGGGGTGGGCACCGGATCGGATCGGGTCAGATCCGATCCGATTCGATCCGATAATATCGGATCGGATTTGGCTATCGAACCCAATCGAATCATGTTTGGTTCGTTTGTCGAATTTCGGATCGGATCGGATAAATTTGATAACTATCGGATCGAATCGGATTTTATCCGATTTGATAACAAATCCGAATCCGATAAGGAATCCGATTTGATAACGGATTCGAAATCCGATAGAGAATCCGATTTGATAATAAATCCGATAGTAGATTCGTTTTGATAACAAATCCGATTTGATAACGGATCCGATTCGAAAAATTTATCTGAAAATTTGTAAATTCGTAACAATTTTATCGAATCGGATCGGATAACTTAAAATTCAAATCAATTTTATCAAATCGGATCTGTTATCGAATCGGATCCGTTATCAAATCGAATCCATTATCGGATTCATTATCAAATCGGATTCTCTATCGGATTCGAATCCGTTATCAAATCGGATTTATCTGATTCGTTAAGTATTCGAATCGGATCAAACAAATCCGATCCGATCCGATAGTTATCGGATCGGATCGGATCGAGTTTGATAAGGTTATCAAACCTTATCGGATCAAACAAACTAATACTAATCGGATCGGATCGGATTCGGATTCGATCCGATCCGAATCCGAATCCGATAATGCCCACCCCTATTTACAGTATTATTATGCATTATGATAATGATACCTTAAAAAAGGGTTGGATCAAGATCCACTCGAGTGGAGATAAAATTATCCGTAAAAAAGAAAAATCCTCTTAGAAACCTAGCGTCTTCCGTCTCTCAGGACCAACAAGGGGGTTTGATGGGACCAATAGCCTTCCAAACCGACTTATGTTAAAGAATCAGCAATGAGTTGTGATTCAAGACTGGCGCAGACAAGAGCTCGTCTTTCATCGCTTGAATACTAAAGGCAAGGTAGCGGGAAAGCTCCCCATCTTTCATTCCTTTAGCGGACCGATGAATTGATCTCAAGCAAAACAAACCTTTTGATGAAGAATTTGGCCGATCTGAGACTGAACACACATCTTTTTACCCTGGTTGAACTAATTTCACTCAGAAAGAAATCTAAGTGAGTGATGGTGGCCCACAGGTTGGCGGTTCCACCGGTTCCGTCTATATATTAAGAAATAGAAGAATTCTTACATAATTTATTATCATTCCCTCTAACCACTACTAATAAGATAAGAGCTGCCGAACCACCACCAGTAGTCAGTCATTCCTCCAATAGATGGGCTTGAAAGTATCAATTTTCTTAAACCTCAGGGGGAGAAGGAGAGAGAGAGAGAGTGTGTGTGTGTGTGTGTATAAGAAGATCATTTAAAGCATTTATATTAAAGGGCAGCCCTTCCAAGTGTTCATGAGTCGGGTCTGATGGAGTTGGTGCTTGGAGTGCCAATTTGAATTGTACATTTTATTATTTATTAATAAAATAACTATATTTTTCATTTCATACCCTATTAATGCTATTGTCATTACGCGTATTAAATTGATGTATTGTTATGCTAAGAATGACATCGACCTTAGAATAGTTTTGACACTAGGTGTACACTATTCTTAAAGTAAATATTCATAGTCGTTGGTTTTTGAATACGGTCGAATTCCTATAACCTAGAAGACTAGCACATGTCGTATATTGGAATTGGAGTTCCAATGGTTTAACGTGATGTACCATGAGTTTTGGAAACTCGTATAGACATGTGGGTATTCGTTGGAGCGAATACTGAATGACTCATTGGTGATTCCTAATAGTTGGAAGTACACACCATCGTCAATAGGAATCTCCTCGAGTCGAGTAGCATATGTAATCCTTTGACTATAAGATATCATTGTTTTTGTGTGAGATCCTCCACACTTAGATGCCATGTATGTCAGAAACCTTTCATGGTCTGGCCTCTAGATGTTCGTTGGGTGTGGATCGATGCACACAGTAATCAAGTGCGAAGCAAGATAGGATCCGTCGACCCGTATGTGTACCATAAGGGGTTTAGATATCCATGTTAGTAAAGTCACGATTCTTAAATCTTTGGCCAAAGTCGATCACTTAGGGTGGATCGCATCAGTTATGAAGAATCGTGGACATGTCGACATGAGATGTGCGTCTTGGAAACTTGACGGTATATTTTATGTTTCCTAAGCACAACTCGGATAGCCTACGACGGAGGGATTGTTAAACATATGTGATGGCCTCGACTTGTATAGTTCAGAAAGGTCGTTCGTGTTCTTCGTGAATTCGGAGGTGGCTGAATTGCGTACATATTAGCTAGGCTTATATGACGAACGTATCTGAACTTAGAGAGTCCCAATATGAAGTGTATTCGTTGAGCACTTGGGTGGCCGATTATTTTTGATAAAATATAATATTCGATATTATAATTATCAACTAAGATAATCAAGTGTTATTGGATAACATTGATTATTTACTTTGACCTAATTGGATTAATTAATAAATTACACAAGGGCTTAATTGTAAAATCATAATTATCTCTACCATTTGAGGATATTATGGTAATTGTAAGTATGTAATAATATGTGGTTTTGGCTTGATTTAATTGGATTAAATCAAGGTGGCAAACATTTAACTAATCCATTTCCTAATCTTTGGCTTGATTTAATTGTATTAAATTAAAGTGGGAGACAATGGAGATTAGTCACACCTAATTATACATATTTGGACAAATTAGATTAAGCCCACTTAAAAGTTGATTACAACTTTTATTAATTAAAAATTGCCTAAGTTTTGCTATAAATAGCAAGCTTTAGGAATGTTTTAATTACAAGTTCAAATACAAGCATAAGAAAATTCTTGAGAGATTAGCCTAAGTTAGAGAAGTGTTTAGAGAAGCTTGTGAGGTCTCTACAACATTTCATCTAGGAGAAATCAAGATTGGATCTTGAAGTGAAGCTTGGAAGCATTGGAAACAAGATTGGATCTTGAAGTCAAGCTTGCACACCTTTGAGGTTCTTCAACAATTTCAATAATGAGAAGTAGATTGGATCTTGCATCAAGCTTACTATGTAATGTTTGATCTTCTCCAAAGCTATGTTTATTTGTGTATTAGATGCATGATCACATAGCTTAATGTTGAATAAGGCCAATCAATTGTGTTAGGATATTTTAGAAGTATAAACACAACATGCTTGTAATTAGGTCAAAGATGTTCATATTGGACATGAAACAATTAATTAGAGTTTGGAACTCTAGATTAAAGCTTAGAGCTATGGCTACCATTCTAGATTCACTTGACCACCTTTAGGTGGACTAGAATTGTTCACGGGACATTTCGTATTGGGATTCTAAAATGGTTTGTGCATTGGATTCAAAATTTACGCAAACGCGTATTTAGAATAAATTTATGTTTTTGGAAAAATATTTGATATTTTGAAAAACTAGATTTTTATTCTATAACATGTGTTTATGATGGTTTTGAAATTAAAAATTAATTTTTGGTGTTTTTGAAGTGTTTAAGAAAGACCAAAAGCAATTAAGGTCAAAGACCCTAATTGCATCAGCTCTCTGGAATCCAGAGAGCTGGAGCTTAAAAGAAAACAATTGAAAATAATAATAATAAAATGGGGGTTGCCGCGCGCACTGTAGCGCGTGTAGTGCACCCGCGTGGCACCATTCGCGCGCGTTGATTTTGTTTTGCTTCGTTCGGGAGCTTCCGGACTCCGTTTCAGTCCCGGTTTTTTCCTATACACTTGTAATGGAATATAGTATTTCATCAAATGATTTTAAAATTACACCCATACTTGATATCCATGGGTTAGACCTATTTCCGCTGCCCGGGGTACCGATCCGACCCTAGGGGTTCCACAACTGCCCCAACAGGGTCGAGTCGAAATTTTTTAAATTTTACTAAATTCGATCGGGTCATGTCACACGGGTCGACAAACCTGAACCTGAAATTTGAGAATGCAAATATGCGCGGGTCGGGTCGCTAAAAAAAGAAATTTTTTTATGTATTAATTATTTTGAGACATAAATACTAGCTATTTTATGTCATCGAAACTTATCATAGATATAAAATTTCAAGACAATAAAAGTAATAAACAATTGAAATAATAGTAAATTTTTTTTAAAAAATAAAAAATTTAGAAAAATAAGAAAAATCTACTTTTTGCATATCAGATCAGGTTTGATTGTCAAACTTGTGACCCGACCCGTAAAAATCAGGTCAGGTCGCGGATTGCCTTGAAAAAACTGAACATCACTACCAAATTTCCATATATATATATATCATAACTATTTATGCTCGACTTTATCCTAATTCCTTTCGTGTTGTTCATGTAGGAAGTGATTTCTCCTAACAATAGGAATCAAACTGATCTGATATAGCACGAGTGGGAAAGCTTAGTCGTGGGCATTTTGAATAGGCGTTGAAGAGGGGCTTGGTGACTAAGAAAATGGTTGAATTGATGACTGCGCTTCGATCTATTCGACTGAACCTAAATAAGACTTTAATCATTCAACTTTAGCGCATGCTTTATAAGAGTTGTTAAGAAGGGCAACCCGAGAGCGGATTCCTCATTGGTAGGGGCATTGAATGGATTAATAACAAGTAACAAAGGAATGAAAGGATTAGTGGCCCAACGCCTCTCTAGGCATGAGCGTTAGGCAATAGTGAAATTTCGTAAGAGAGGTAAATCTTTTTCGTTATCAGCCAAACCGACCAGTGAAAGGTGTTCTGAAACTACTTCTTAGGTTGGCAAGATGGAGGATCCCTCATTCACGTTGTTGGGTTTCTATTAAGTCCCAAGGAGCAATTCAAGCAATGAAACACATATGCGAATACTCAAAGAAGTTGCAGAATACTTACAATGATCGGTTGAGCGATGCGATGAACAACAAAAACTCTTTTTATGCCCTTTGAAGCTCACGGCAGTGGGCTGTTTTTGCTCCTCCAAATTCGGCCATGGATGATCCACCAAGCTCCAAGCTTTGTGTTGTGATTCCATGCTCACAAATCGGTTTCCCTATCACCTTCGCAAGACTCCGAATGTGTGCTAGCACTCCATAAATTTTGCCACAAAATTTCCATTAGCTTCTCCTTCATTCTCGGTAAAAACCAGAAAAATAGAAGAAGAAAATGGCCGAAGGCCGTGAGAGAGAAGAAGAAAAGAGGAGAGAGTGTGTGTTAGGTTGGTTTGTGTATCTAATACACTGAATCAAAAGTCAAACACCAAAAATCAAATAAATGGTAAATGACTTTTAATTCATCCAACCACCATCATCAATCACTCATGACAAGTTGTCAAATCACTCAAAGTAACTAGACATCACATTAACCAAAGTAACTAATGATTTGACGCTTGATGTGACTTGTGGGCCACACTAAATTCGCAATGCGAGTGCGCCCACAAACACTCCCGGGCTCGGGTTCGCTAATTCCAAATTAACGAATTTTCCGTTGCGACGTAATTAAATAATTATGCCCAGCAAAATTACTATTCATGTCGCTAACGAATTAATTCTAAATTAACTCATTCGCCCGTATTAAAATCTAATTTCAATTCCGGTCGAAATCCAATTTCGTATAATATATCGAATATATTATTTTATCGATTAATTCCAAATTAATCGTTCTCTCTTTTTAAATAATATTTTATCCCAGATAAAATATATCCGCAATTAATCACAGATTAATTTCTCTCTCTTACTAATTAATCCCAGATTAATTAAGTGCGAGTCATACGTCATCGGTGAATCTTCGGGAAGCGACCCATGAGATCCTCGGATATGTTGGCAGTAAATACGGTCGTCGGACTATCTGAACACGTACGTACCTAGTACTACATTTTTACCGATTTACAAGACATGGTTGGCTTCTAGCAAAACATCATGCCTACCCAATTCTCCAGAAATATTCTTACTGGAATATGTGATCTATATCAGGCGTAATATACATAGTATTGCGTATTTCGATCCAGCATCAGATGTCACGTGCAAGGCCTGGGGCTGGAATCGTGTCTGCCCCGTACGAAGCACATATCAGATCTCTGGTAACTAGTCTCTGTAATTGGATAAACATGACATAGTCATAATATCCCGATAGCTGCAGCATATAAGAGAACCAGTTCCGTATCTTGCGTGATCATCATCTCCACTATGACTGGAGTGATACTTCCATCTCGACATCACACCAAATACACTACAATTCTCAATATACCCAGAAGAGGCGTACACATAACCTGTTAAAGCCCTGGAAGACCAAAACCAAAGTATATTGATTGTCGCAAGTATTAGCGGTGCAAGTCTCAGGTTAAGACCAAATACACATACCCTGATTCGGACTTCCATAGACACATAGTCATACTACCAATGGAATTCCGAGTGGTCTATCCAGAGCGAAGCTGTTTTCCGTACCATCGGTAAAACACAACCTCCTATTACACTTGCATGAGTATCATATACCCAAATATATGAGAACTATGCCGTTATGCTCCCACAACGCGCACAAGTGTAATACCAGTCTATTCCGCATTATCGATTACCAATCTCGATAATACTACGACTAGAGATATTTAATGATTAAACCTTTATAGATTGATACTGTCTCATATCATCTCAATCCGGAACTAATCATATGGACCTTTCATCATTTATACATCTTGATAATCTAATTACAAATGATAAAATGACAATTTCCTTTGTCACATAGTTAATTTGTACAACAACACCATGATCTGTACAAATAGTGATGCTATGGACCATAACTGTCAAACACACGCTACCCCTTCCCACCCAGTCACATTCTCACGTGATCCGAAAGGGCCTTGCTTAGCAAGTGTTCATGAGGCACTTGGAGTAGTAAGCCAAAAATCGACTAACTCGAACCAACCTTAGGGAGGACGGGTCTCAGTTCTAGTGTGTATGGCTGTTCATCCTCACGGTCCAGATTTTTTTAATTGCTCTGTAGGAACCTCTATGAGAATGAAAAGACAGAAGATGAGGAAATGGGACTAATCAAGCACTGTCCGAATAAAATGACTGACAATAGAGTATAACATTCATTCCCTACCGTCGCTTACTGCTTAAGACTAAAAGTTAGTAGTGAGACCTGGGAAGATTGACGGGTCAGATATTGACGGTGTGTATATATGTGTATGTGTATATCTCAAAGAGATGCAAAATTTTAAGGTATATAGTAAATCCAATTATGCTTGGCAGGAAATCCTGAATCTCAATCATGATTCATGATCACTCCGATTAAAAAATATCATAGTGATAAAAAATCTATCCAAGATATGTGATGATTTTTTTGTTCAAAATCCACGACATGTCACGACTTATTACTTAAAAAAAATTATGAATCATAATCAGAATTTAGAATCTCATATAATTTTTTTCCGATTAAATATTTCAACAGAGATCCCGTATGATTTTTTGTCCCAATTAAATAATCTGGTTGGGATTGAAATGGTAAATTCCGATCAAACTCGACCATAAATTTAATAATAAAAAATAATATTTCAAAATACACTATCCAATTATTATTTAGACATTAATTTAATAATAAAATATAAATAACCACATCATTTACCCAACCATACAAACCCCCGGGCAGTTGGCAAAATAACATATCATTTACAGTAACCGGTACATAAATTATTGATGAATGCGATCCAAAACACCTTTTACACGTTTAATTTAACAACACCGTTGCTGTCATATCAAATAAATAACCATTTTTTTTCATTTTCCATTTTTACCCTCGCTCTCTATATAAACACCTTTCCCTTATCTTCCCCCAATCCAAACACTCCCTTCTTCTTCGCTATTTCACTACATCCCCGGCGCACGTTAGCATCCACCACTGCAATTTTACACTTGTGGAAAAAAAAACACACACTCCCGTGTTCACGAAAATGGCAGGCGCAGGTGTCAGATTGGATCTGGACCGGAGGCCGATAAAGCCGATGACGATATGCATGATCGGCGCCGGCGGCTTCATCGGCTCTCACCTATGCGAAAAGATTCTCCTCGAGACTCCTCACAAGATTTTCGCTCTCGACGTCTACAACGACAAGATCAAGCACTTGCTCGAACCGGAGTCACAGACTTGGGCCGACCGGATCCAGTTCCATCGACTCAACATCAAGCACGATTCTCGCCTCGAAGGCCTCATCAAGATGGCAGATCTGGTAATTTCTTCCATTTCTTTCTTTTTCCTTTTCTTTTTTCATTTCTTAACGCAGTGGCATTTTGGTAAATAATGGTGATTTATTATCAGACGATAAATCTGGCGGCGATCTGTACGCCGGCGGATTACAACACGCGCCCGTTGGACACTATCTACAGCAACTTTATTGACGCGCTTCCTGTGGTACATTACATTACGTTACGTTATGTTACGTGTGCATGTGTGACATGTTTTGTGTTGATTTTGTTAAACGTCGTCGTTTCTTTTTCTCGTTATGTGTTTGTTTGTTGACGTTGATTTGGATTGATGAGGATGTTGGTTTGATTGAAAAAAGGTCAAGTACTGTTCAGAGAACAACAAGCGTTTGATTCACTTTTCTACTTGTGAAGTATATGGAAAGACCATTGGAAGCTTTCTTCCTAAAGACAGTCCTCTCCGTCAGGTAACATTTCCTTTTCAGTTTATTTTAAGATCTGTTAGTTGGGCATTATTTTCTTGATGACAAATTAATGAACAGTGGTTTCACCATAAGAATGTTTAATTTCTTAATCAGATTTGTCTCGTTGGTTTGGTGGTCGGGAGTTCTTTATATTAAGTTGTATTTTGTAGCTGAGAAAGACTTTTAAACCTTTGACAAGTTCTTGGAATTGACTGGATTTGAATTCTTACTTCTTAGTCATGGCCATTGTTAGTTTAGCTATTATTTTGTACTACATTTTTGGACCATTGGAATTTGGAATAGAGAATTGGTTGTAGTATGACTTCTTGAAATTTTTTAAAGGGTTTTAAATTTCAAGTAATGGGGTTGACCATCTTGGAATTTAAGATGGTGAGGAATTTGATTGGGGTTGGGTTGGGGAGGGGAGGGGTGGGGTGGGGTGGGGTGCAATATAATGAAAAAAATTAATGGGGTTGACCTTGAGTGAAGTTGTGGTAGATAGATATAGATGTTACTCTGTTTCAGGAATTTGCCTGTTTTGGTGAATATCTATACTCAGATTTTTTTGAGGGAAGAGACGTTGGTGATATATGTTATGTATGTTTTATTCTCGGCCAATGCTATGATACCCAAGGGTATCAAATACCCTTATGTTTAAACATGCAATTTTGAGTATTGAACATGCAACTTTAAGCATTAAACATGCAAATTCTATCAATAAACATGCAATTAATTTTATGTTTTAAAAAGTTTCATGTTTATTGATACAGTTTGCATGTTTAATGCTCAAAGTTATATGTTCTATGCTCAAAGTTGCATGTTTGTACCCAAAGGTATTTGATACCCTTGGGTACTGTAGACAAGCCCTTTATTCTCAGGCATTAGGCTTTTTCACTTTTCTAAAAGACAGCCTAGGTAGGTGGCTGTCTAGATGCCATCTAGGCGGTAGCCGATGCTTGACCTACCAACTTGCCGGAAAACGGTGGGCTTAGACGGCAATTAATCTAAAAATGCATATCTACCGAAAACAATGGCTTTGATCAGCGCGTGGATGGTGGAGTAATGATCGACGGTTTCTGATCACGCCAGTGTCGATTGCATCAAACAAAGCTGGCACATGAGGCACATGTGCCAGCATTGGTGGTGCATGTTGCTCATGCGCTGGCAGCCGCCGTCTGCACTGCTGTTGACGCCTGAATTTCAAACCTTAAACCTAAACCTGATTTGCCCCAAATTTCCAAAACCTAAGCTCAATTTATCAAATATTAACCTTAATTAACACCAAACTGCTAAATCCTAACATCAATTGACCTCCTATTTCAGTTCATCAGATTTTTTTGAATAAAAAATAAACAGCCTAGCGCCGCTTAGCTCGTCTGTCTAGATGCTGCCTAGAAGGTCTAGGTCCTAAGCGTTCCCCCACCATACGCCTAGCTTTTTTTAGAACTTTGGCTTTTTTTGGTGGTTTGCTCTTGATTTATAAGCAGACCTTCAGCTCGGAAAGCCTACAAATTTAGATAGAATCATGGAAAATAGGAGAACAATGATAGGAAGCTAAGACAATATGTTTATGTGTATTATTATATTCTTTGATACGGGATAGCTTTAGATTCTGTATTCTGCATCTAATATTACGGTGAGATTTGAAGCTGCCACTTTAAGTATCCTAGTTTTGAATCAATACTAATGCAGCAGCATGGATCTCTTCATCTATGCTCTATTTTTTAATTTACTTAAGCAAGATTATCCTGAATTTAGATTAGAAATTCTTGTGTTGCTTGATGGGTGAAACTTTTATTTGGTTGTAAATATGCTTTCCCATATAGATTTAATTGCCCTTTCAGTATGGGGCCAGATAAGGCTTAAAGCCATGCAATTACTTATCTATGTGCTGTATTGATGACAGGATCCTGCTTACTATGTTCTTACAGAAGATGCATCCCCTTGCATTTTTGGCTCCATTGAGAAGCAGAGGTGGTCGTATGCATGTGCAAAGCAATTGATTGAAAGGCTGATTTATGGTGAGAATCCTGTCAATTTAGTTATTTATTTTTTGCTTTTTGATTTGGCAATACAAGGATATAATTTCGAGCTTTTTTCCCTATTAACTGCAGCTGAGGGTGCAGAGAATGGTCTTGAATTCACCATTGTGAGGCCTTTTAACTGGATTGGACCCAGGATGGACTTCATTCCTGGCATTGATGGTCCAAGTGAAGGTGTTCCAAGGGTTTTGGCATGCTTTAGTAATGTATGTTCAAACTTTGAAAAACATACGTTTTGGCAATATTATTGTTTTTAGCTGTAATAATGTTCTTACTTGGGATTCCTGTCTCAGAATCTCCTACGCCGTCAGCCACTCAAGCTTGTTGATGGTGGCGAATCTCAGAGGACTTTTATCTACATAAAGGATGCTATTGAAGCTGTTCTGTTAATGATTGTATGTTGTAAATATCTTATCCTTTGTCCATTTTTTCATGTATGATGTGTGAAAGTGAAACAAGTAGCTAAGTAATTAGACGTAATTGCAGGAAAATCCAGCAAGGGCCAATGGTCAGATTTTCAATGTGGGTAACCCCCACAATGAAGTTACTGTTCGACAGCTTGCTGAGATGATGACTGAGGTGAAGGATTTTGTCATCTTACATGATTCATGCTTTTCTTTTTTATGTTCTTCCAAGTGTATCTTACAGATTTCTGAGATTCAGTTGTAAATCTTTTCTGCACTTGGCAGGTGTACTCAAAGGTGAGTGGAGAACCTGCTTTGGAGGAACCAACAATTGATGTCAGCTCCAAAGAATTTTATGGTGAGGGATATGATGATAGTGACAAGAGAATTCCAGACATGACCATTATAAATCGACAACTTGGTATTAACCTTGCTTCCGTGCGCATGTTCTATAACCTTTATTTTCTTTTGCTCTTTGATAGTTATGATTCTTACCCGTAGTATTTTGTGTTTCAACAGGTTGGAACCCGAAGACATCACTTTGGGACTTGCTTGAATCGACTCTTACCTATCAGCACAGGACATATGCTGAGGCCATAAAGCAGGCCGTGGCAAAACCAACATCCAGCTGAGATACGATGTACAGATAGATGCATGTAATGTAAGAAAGGTCGGAATTTTACTTAGGTGTGCTTATGGAAAACGTTTAAATTCTTTTTGAGGAAGTCTTAAATATATCTGAATGTTTGATTCAAATATACATAAACTTATTTTTTTTGTCTGGTCTCGTCTCGTCTCATCTAATCTCATCTCAATATAGCTCGCTGTACTTCTGTGTTAAGTGTTTTGGACATCTACTTTGAGAAGCATTAGATTCTACTGTTATTTGTTGCCATGTTAGGGGGGGAAGTGCTTTTGTTTCTCTTAAGGGTTGGCTGGCTGGCTGTCCTCTCTAAATCTGTCTCTCCTGGGGTGTGTTGTATTAATTTGTTTGATTTGACCCCCTCTTAGGCTATATTTTAACTAAATTATGTACTAATAAAAACTACAAGTTCCCGTCAAACTTTGTTCTAGTGTGTGTATATATAGGAGAAAATTAGGTCCGGATTCCTTTAAAAGATTAAAAAAATACTCATTTCGATGCATTGAAAATCGTGTTTGCTTTTATTTTTTAGTGTTAGGGTTTTTTAATTTGGTATTGATCTATATGTGTACTAGTTTTTGCCCGTGTTTACGGCACGGTGTTACAGTATTTGCTCGTGCCTATGGTATGGTGTTACAGAATTAAATGATTTTATTTTTTAATTAAATGATGCCCGTGTCTACAGCACGGTGTTACAGTATTTGACCGTACCTACGGTACGGTGTTACAGTAT